>CALSCE010009506.1:2889235-2908820 GCA_943593645.1 Bovichtus variegatus
ACAGTGTGTGTGTGTGTGTGTGTGTGTGTGTGTGTGTGTGTGTGTGTGATGGAGGAAGCTTCTTCAGCACAGTCATGGTCCACGTGCGCAGCAGCAACTCGGTAATTATAAAATAGCGACCCGAAATTGAAGAGAGAAATGTATTTATTGCACATGTTGGTTCGAACACAGGAAATGGACCAAACTAAAAGAGCACGTGTGATGTCGGGTTCAAAGATGGTAAATGTGTCCGTGAATTCTGTCAGGTGTTGGAGGTTATATTGACGTCCGAGCTCTGGTGGCAGACCCGGCTGAGAGGCTCTGAAGCAGCCCAACCCTACGCCTGTTACGGGGATTTCACAGGAAGGGGGTCGTGTGCACGGCATGTTTCCATGGCAACAGCACCAACGGGGGCCAGGGCCGACTCTGGCGGATATCAGCGCTTCAAGCGGAAACGTGTGCATTCTCGCTAGGAATTTCCAGTGTTGCACGGGTTCTGGGCTTTTGTGCGTGTAGTGGGAACTCCGCTCCCCTCTCGCTTTGGTTTATTTACCTCACAGGCGGCGGTTGCCTGTTGCTGCAGTGTCACTGCTGCACTGTAAGGCCAACTCAACATTAAGCATGTCCTTACTCAGACTCAGTCATGCAAAGGGGGAGAAAGGGAGAGAAAGGGAGGTGGTGGGAAAGCTCCTCGGGAGACAAATCCCTCCTCTGTTCGAGGCCTTGATGCTAATCCACAGTGAAAGAACGTCATGTCTGTCTGCCTACGCTGCATCGCTCCTCTGCCTTTCTCTCTGTTTCCGGGGCTCTTTTCTTTTCCCTCTCACCCTGCCTCCCTGCTTCCTTCAACTCTGCTTTCTGTTCTCTGGCTTTGATTTATATTGCCTTTTTTTGCTTTCTCTCTCTCCCTTCTTTACCAATTCACCAGTTGTTGGCTACTCCTGTCCCTCAACATCCCATCAACACCTCGTCGGGATGTGCCACCGTGCTTTACCCTCCGCCTACAAACACTTCACTCTGGGATATAGACTTATGATGGTGAAGCAAGGTGTTGCTGAAGGAGGTCACACATGCTCAGCAAACTGTTCCCAGTTGACAGGGACAACACAGTGAAAATGAATGCAACACTGTTGTTAAAACAAATAGGAGTCTCAAGAGAAACATGATGTCTTTTCCTTTGTTAGCTCTCAAATTACTGTCACTTGCTGAATATAAATCAATTTGGTCACACTTCCCCTACCTCCCCCCCCCCCCCCCCCCCCTTCCAATCACTCTGCCTGCCACAAAATGGTGAGAGATTCTAAAAGAGATATTAACATTTTGATGGCAGGTGCTTGTACAGTTTCAAGTCTTGCATCCAACCCTGAGGTTGTGTCCTTAATTTGTTCAGAAATTCGCACCTACTTTAAAAAAAAAATAAAAATGTATCCCAGACCTGACATGCACACTTGCTACTGAAGCTCCTGCCATCCATTATCACACTGCAGACGTACAGTAATGAGAGAGGAATCCTCCTCCACAGCCAGAGAACCTCTATCCTGTACTTCCACATACTCAACCCTTCTGCTGCAGGAGCAGACTGTGAACTGTTGGCAGTACACGCCGGCGTCTTTGCTTTAATGTGTTTCCTCGCTGTGACAACGGGCCTCGCACCCAGTCATATCTCCCAGACTTCAGTCACCTCGCAGCTGCTCTTCTGTTTCGCAAACCGCCATGAGGAGTCTGTCGCGACACTCGTTCTCATCTGTCTTTCTCTCGCAGCGATGGAATTTCACGAGAACCTCCATGACTTGGCTGTGAAGGAGGGGCTGAAGGGCAGGAAGCTGCACAAGGCGGTGGAGAGCTTCACGTGGAACATCACCGTACTGAAGGTGAGATTTCCCTTCACTGCAGAGCACTAGTGACTGCCATTGGTGGAGTGTAACCGTCAACTTACTCAAGAACTGCACTTAAGTTACGTACATTTTCCTCATTATACTTGCATCATTTTACTCAAGTAAGATTTTCAATGCAGCACTTATACTCTTAACAGTCATTTTTACAGTGTGGTATTAGTACTTTTACTTTAGTGAAGGATTTGAATACTTCCTTGACTACTGTGGTGCACCAACATGTAATACACTCTTTTCTGTATTTTTGTGTTTAAGTAGCGTGCAGCGTGCTGTCATTTCAAATGTGTTACTTCTCATCACAGACAGACAGAGACACACACACACACACACACACAGAGACACACACACACACACACACACAGAGACACACACACAGAGACAGACACACACAGAGACAGACACACACACACACAGGGAGACACACACACACACACAGAGTGATTAGAGGAGGTCAGTGGCCTTGGCCCGTTTTTCCAGTAGCTGCTGTTCAGAGTTGTGCAACCATGACATTGTGGTAAAGTTTCTTTCTGCTTGCCTGCATCCGTTATTGTTTTTAAACAGAAACCCATCCAACATTTTTATTTATTTATTTTTTACAATATTACATGTCATTTTTTTTCTAATAATCTTCTGATAAAATAATCAAATTCCCATTTAATGTGGTGAATTACATCAGGAAGATATTTATCTTTTTTTTTTGTTTGTTTGTTTTGGACGAGCATCAGCTTGGTGAGTCACTAGTCTACATAGTCTAAGCCTTTCTGCACCGCCACGACTTTTATTTCAACCTCCACCACTGCCAACACAAGCGGTAATTATTGATGAATGACCTCCTGCATATTTATATGTGGTATTTGCACGTGTTAATTAAGATTACTGCACGAGTAGCTCAGCTATAATTTATACTTTATCCCCAGGCAATTGAGTTGAGTCAGGCAAGTGTGTGTGTGTTATTCATTGTGCATTTAATCTCTCTGTATCTACATTGTAGCTGCATTTCTGTCCATGTTAATCCGGTGCTTTGCTTATATGGATCTTATTGTTGGCAGGCGCGCTGTTTAAACAGACTTGAGATTTTTGAGCACTAAAAGTACATCAAGTTATCGACTGAAGGTACTGAATGGCTGGTATCCAACACAAGTACACAACACTGCCGGCTTCGTCAGGCATGGGTGTGAATGTTCCTCACGACTTTATGCAGGTGTGACAGGGCCTGTACGGGAATATCCACAGTGTGAGAGGCGGAACAGAACTGCTCATGAGTTCAGTGGATAAGTCTCATTCATTTTAGAGATAAAAGAATTCTGCTGCTTGTTTTCTGATGTCTGACAGAGCACAAGCATAGAGTGACAAGACATTGGGAACCTTATTAGTTTCTATTTGCTCAGACGCTTTAGGTGACTTATATTGATAAACTCATTCATGCAGTAGGCGCAAATGACTTTTTTTGACATACTTTTAAGCATGGCATTTTTTTTAATGATAAACTATAACTTTTTGATGACATTTTAATGGCCTACTATTATGACTTTTAGGAACATTTACATTTTTTTATGGCATTTTTATGACATACTATGACTTTTTTTATGGCATACTATGAAGGTGTTTTAATATTTCTTTGACATTTATATGGATTCACATTGTCTTTTAATTTGTATGCTATGACTCTTTTTGACATACTATACTGTGACTTTTGTGACATTTTAATGGCATATTATATTTTGACTTTTTTTTATTATGATTTACCACTATGACTTTTTTTAATGACATTTCTATTGTATGCTGTATTATGACATTTTTCATTATTTTTTTATTTTTTAAGAAATCTGCATTCTATACGGTCACATTTTCATGGCATACTATTTAGTCTTTTTTATGAAATACACAAATATATTGGCAATCGCCGGCTGACGGTGGCCAGTTGGAAAGATTTAACATACTGCCCAAACCTATGGCATAAAAACTGTCATAAAAGTTTTTTAAAAGATCATAGTGGAGCACCTTGGTAGACGACCTTTGGTGCATGTCTTTCTCTCGCCTCCATTTCTACACTTTATCTGTCAAATAAAGGGGAAAATGGCCAAAACATTTTTTTTTTCAAAGAAAGTGAGTCAAAGTATAGTTTTATGCCATAAAAAAAAAAATTATCATTGTATGGCATTTTTTGTGACATTTAATTTTCATGATGGGCTAGAACAAAATGTTTCTGAGAGCCGCACTTTCAGAAATGATTAACTATCTGATCTATCACTACCCCCTCAGGGTCAGGCAGACCTGCTGAAGCACGCCAGGAGTGAAGTCCAGGAGAACCTCAGGCAGATCCACTATGCTGCGCTCACCTGTAACCTGAGTAAAGGCGGAGCAGCGGGCGGCTCCTCCGGCTCAGAGTCCAAGAGCAAACGCTGCCTCGAGGCCATTCCTGAGAAGGCCACCGCAGAGGAGGAGCTCACTGATGAAGACAACTAAAGACCCACACCCCTCTTCCATTCAGACTTCAACTCTGTTCCTGCCTCCTGAGCTCAAAACCCAAAGCTTTAGCTCTCTCTCTCTCTCCGTTACCACTCTGCGGCATCATCGCTCTGCACACACACGCACACACACGTGTTTTCCCACATTCCATCGTGTACATTCCTGTATCCCAAGCACAGATGTAACCTCTCAGACTTCTGCCTTGTAATCATCATTTCAATTGCCACAACTATTCCAGGACACGTATCCATCTAAAGTTCAAATCACAGAAAGGTTAGACGGGTTTGAAAAATGACTGTGATTATATCTGCGTCTTAATATGTGGAAGAGCTGTACTGAAGGCTGGAAAAGTATGAAACATTTGCCAAACACCTGATGCTCCCTGGCCCATCAATTGCACACGTCATATAAATACCAAATCCTAACATCTAGCAAAAACACAACTTTTGGGGAAAAAGTTGAAAGGGACGACATGTAGATGTGGTTATGATTATCAAAGTGCCAGACATAAATCCCGACTTTTCCCCAGCATTAAACTCAGAAACGTCTTCATCTACAGTCGTGATGCATTAGTTTGTTGCCCTCCTTCATTCCTCTGACCCGGCCTCACATTTCCTGGGTGAGCTGGGAGAGCCAAGTGAACTACCAGCCACGTGACCGTTTAAGACATTGACCTACTGTCCAGAGACGGTGCACTTCTACTCAGTGGACCATGGTGTTACAAAAAAAATATACAAAATATATATATATAAAAAAAGATAAGAGCCCTTGGATTATTGTAAGAGATTTCTTAAAGCACAATTTTTTTGGAATTATGAATGTAACTGGACAGCGGGAGGCGAAAGTAGTAAAGGAAAAAAAGTGGACAAAAACATCATGAGCTGTTTACAAATACTGAACCTGACCATGTTCATGTCTGCCAAAATAGTAAGATATACTATGTGTATATATGGAGTTTCCTGTTCCCTTTTTTTCTGCAGAGTGCATCATTTTATTATTGTATACTTTGGAAATATAAGATTTATTTTATAAAAGATATATATGAACATGTCTGTGGTAAAACAAGAAGTTTTATTTGTCTGTAGGTAACGAGGGGTTGTAACGAGAAAAAGTGACCTCGGGAGTTTTTCCCGGCGGAGAGCTCCTCCCGCTTGTGGCGCAAACGGCAACGTGTCAGCAACCACAACCAGCAACTGCATGAGAAGGAACCGCGACTGGGTGTTGATAACATGTACTCAAAAACAGTTTGGACGCTGACACATTTTCATAATTCAGCCTTTCATCTGAGAATATGTTTGGCCTTTATTTTTGGGGCATGGTCCTCCCATTTCATGGCGCTAAACGAGGTTGAGCAAAATCCACTTCATGCTCTGCGGGGCGAATTTACAAAAGGATTGTGTGGCTTTTTGCGGCCGATTAAACCTGCACAACCTTGCGCTGCCAAGCAAACCGCTTCTTCGGGGCTCTAGTGCTTTTTTTGTACGTGTTTTAAATTAGGTCATATGCATACAGTTGGCACAAAATTGGCCCCTTTCTATGCAAACAAAGCCTCATTGCAAAAACAGTGCAATTCACAAAGATCAGCGCTAATAGCCACACGCAGTTAAAGTGACATTGTTTTTTTTTTTAGCGTCCTCAGAGAGTTGGTGGTAACTGGAGCGCGTTTAGGTCAGAAGAAGTGTCCCGCCCAGACTGTCCAGTAAGTGATCGTAGCCAGGCGAAGGCATCATCCTGCTCTGCTCAAACTCATTTCTTTTGGGAAGCAGTAATAGCATGCAATGACAGTTGTGTCATGAAAAATAAATGAATAGAGATCCCCTACATGGCATTTTTTGAAAAATGAAAAATAAGGTTAAACTGATTATTTCTTTCTTCTCCCTCCACAAAAAGGGCAAATTGCTGCCAAAACTTTATGGCCGTCTAAGCGCTGTGGTGTTTGCGCTGTAACGGCAATATCATTTGTGAATGTGACCTTAAGACGGGGCAGACAGAGGGTGCAAGTAATGCAAAATTCATGGCGCTGTCAGCAGCCGCAGTCCTTTTTTTTTTTGTAAATTCGCCAAAGTAAAAACTCACTTCAGTTACTTTTACAAGTCTGCAACCCATAAAAGGTGCCAGATTTTTGATGTTTTTTTGTTTTTTTCCCAGTTGTGCTGGACAAAAAAAAACCAACCCCAATGAGAAAGCAGCTCTGGCTGGTTCAAAAACTCATTCCCTTGTTTACTTGTAATCTTTCGGTTCAGTTGTTTTACCGAGCAGAGTGATGAATGCGTTTTCGCTGGAAACTTAACGCGACGTGTCTGGATTTCGAATGGGAGGTCATGTCCAGAAACGAAGACCCTGCTTTCACTCTAAATCAGTTGAAGCTATCACTGTTTGAAAGAATAGGTTTCCGTGTCCAATGCTCGGGGGCTTTGCTGCGTCTCATCTTGCAGTTCGTGCAGACCATCGGCTTACAGGGTTTCTTTTGGACATTTTGCCAGGGGAACCACGGTGCAGCACATGTCGGACCGCTCAAGTGGTTCCTGTCTGCCACACAAATCAAACGAGTTACAAACACTTTGTTAACCCTTTGTAAGAATGTAAACTCAGGTCTGTTAAGATGGTTGAGAAGGAAATGAACTTCAGAGTAATAATAGCTTCATAACCATTCCTGATATCAGATACACAATTACCCGGGGGATTTAATTGTGCCACGTCACAGCTTACTAACACTGCATCGGTTGATAAGGAAGTGAAAAATAAACCTTCGACTTTTTAAAACGCCTTTGCTCCACATGTTGCTTCAATAGTGCTTTTGCTAGCTATTCATTTAACAGTCCATATTTCTGTCTTATTTCAAATCTCGTACGAGAAGGTTATGCTTGCTATAAGTTATACTTACTTTCCATTGATTGGACAAATTAAGCTTGAATAAAGGATTAGTATATGACATGTTGGCCATTTTTAACATAATCTACATTCAGTTGCCAGTTTATTAGGGACACCTAGCTAAAATAAACAATCCTGCAATATATGTTCCCTTCAGGAGACTTGTACGTTTCTGTTTTATGTCTAACCTGCATTATACTAAGAGGTATCTAATACTTTGTTAATATTAATGAGGGTAGGCTTAATATTAGAAACACTTCATGTATAACCGGATGCAATTCAACCGTACCACAAATGATCAGAAAGGTGATTCAACACTTCTCTAAATCGCTTTTGACAAACACTGAAAATTCTAATCTTGGCATTTGTTGTAGGACTTTTGTATATGACTGCATTATTTCTGGCTAGATGTGCCTCATAAACTGGCGACTGAATGGACGTGGCCGTTGCAAAAGCAGGGCTCGAAGATTTGAGAAAAATATCGAATTGCCATTTTTAGAGATTTAAACTGCAAATACTTTCTGTAAATGAAACTACAAGCCTGTATTTTTGCTCTACGTAGTATTGATTATTTGACACCTAGTGGAGTTAGCGTTGTGTTATTGTTGACAGCCGAGCACTGTAGCCGTTTAATAACAGTTTTTTTTAAAGTGATACTCTTACATAGATTAAATTGTTCGTTATAATGTACTTAAAGTTCCATCTCTTGCAATCTGGAAATGATTCAGCCCTATACAGAAGCTATGAAGCCACTCAGTTAAAGGCCTACTTTAATGTATGTAGCCTTACAAAATGTATTTGGCATAACTGTGGCCGAGCGTTGCCTTAAAGTATTTCCATAGATTTTTGGGGGCATGACATTAGTCGACATATTGATCACCAGTAAGGAATCAATGACTTGAATTTCCGTGGGAATTTCCAAACATAGAATAATTGTTTCTTTTCTTGACACGCGAGCATTTGGACTGTTAAATGAAGCCCGAACATTTTATTATTATAATCATTTTTGAATTGTCCATCTGCAGCTCTATTATCCCCACCCTCAGTGCTCACCATGTTGTGCTCTGTGGTTTCGATCACCGTCCGCACCTCCTGCAGATCACACGACCCATGGCAAGATGAAAAAAAAAAAAAAAAAATGTTGTCTCTGCATTTTCAGTGCTGTGCCAGTCGGCATATTTCTAATTGTTGTTGAGAGGATAGAAAGAAAGAAGCATTTCATCTGTACTCCAGTCTTTCATGTCTTCATCTATCAAGTCCAGAAAGAAAAAAAAACCTCTGAATAAACAATGTTGGATAGATTTGTGTGTCTGATGTGTTTTGTAATTCAACTATTTCTTCGGAAAACATCCTGTATTGACAAAGCAGATCTTGCCCTCCTGTAGTCGACGAGGTCATTCCTAAGCAATAGCTACTCTGTGAAATCCCTCCTCCACCCGGCCTCAACTCTTCACCTCCCCCCCCTCCAGGCTGCACCATGCTGGACTGACCCTCTGTTACTACATATTTCCCCATTGTAGGCCGCTATGAAAAGTCATTCGCATCCCAGCGTCTCGCGGAATCACATTAGTTCCTCTCCACTTGCTCTTACTGAAAGAAGGAGAAAGTCACTCTAGGGTAAAATGTCAATCTTGGGTCAAAGAAATATTTAATCTACGTTTCTTTCTTTCCCTGTAGCCTCTGCGCTTAACAGGCCTGAATACTGGCTTCTAATCTGAAAAAAATGAAAGCTCAGTCTCCTCTAGGTCGCTCTCAATTAAAACAACACAGCAAAGTGTCCTAAAATGCTCAACGTTGCCCAAGGTTAATAGCATATTAAATGCAAAACATATATATGTATCAGTAATATTTGCTGCACGGCCATTTGAGCAACTATTTATTTTAATATTTTAAGGACAGATGCACCTAGTCCTGACTCTCCCAGCTGGTTTTCCAAAGCCGGAGGAGTGCATGCATCAGTATTGATCAGCTCCCTGTGTGTTGAGTGGTGCAGAGAGAGAGCCTGGGGAAATAAAGCTTTAGCTCGTTTCAGATGGATCAGCACACACATACAGTAACACACACACGCACGCACGCACGCAGAGGTAACAGGCAAAAGCAGGCACCGTTTTACGAACATACCAGCTGTGTAGTTACTGGCCAGCGTGCGTAAACTTTATTTGTATAGCGAGACACAAAGTGCTTTGCACAGAGTAAATTACGTTTAGGGCTCCTGCCTGCAAATGCTCGAACATCATTTGACTTTAATCCAGACCTGGGAACAGTAAAGAGACTTATCTGTGGACACAAGATTAGGAATTTGTACATAACATATCCAAATTTAATATAAACTGAGACTGACAAAGTCTTTTTTTTTTTCTCAATAAGTAAATCACTTAAATCCTCAAATCACTTTATTTATTTGTTTTAATCAGCTGGCAGGCAATGTAAATTTATTTTTTAACCTTTATGATCTCTCCTCTTATCAAAAGTTAAAAGGCTACCTGGCGTATCACTGACTGATAAACCGGGCAAACATAAATACACAAGACTGTTCCTGCTGCTCTATTGCCTCAACAGGCAGTTCTGCAATTAGCTAAATGTGTGTAAAGAACATGTAAACTGACCAGAATGGCCCTCTAATGCTCTCTTTTAAGAGATTTTTTTTTTTTTTTTTTTTACCAGCGTTACTGTTAGGGTACTGTTGACTTAGTAAAATGGATTTTATTAGCTATAAGAGAGTTCGAATTGAGGGTTTCTGATTGCACCTTTCAGGCCGTAGATTGCTCTTAAACAATCAGTGAACACTGCCCTGTAATGTCAGTACTGCACGTCTCTATCTAATGTTCATGGATGTTTGTATGAGCTTTCTTTCTCACCAACATCAAGTCAAAAATAACTTGATTTATCCAAACACTCCTTGGGGACAATTCCAACATCAAAACACACACCTAACGGAGGGGAACTTGGATATTCACGATTGTTGGAAAGCAGACGGCGTTACCATCATTTAAAGGTTCGAGTTCCTAACTTGCAGAGGAGTCGGGCTTGCAAAACAATACGAGATTCATTGTGGAGGCCTTCGACAGTAAACATTGTCTGGAATGAATCAGCCGCCGTCGCAGAAAGCAGACAAGGCCTCCTCGCCGCGTCACAGATTCCCAGAAGTAAGCAACGCTAGCGCGGAGACGATGGATGGACGGACAGACGGACGGACGGTCTTTGTGTTTACAGCCGGAGCGGTGGCACTCAGACGAGCTGTGCGGGGAAATGTTTGGACAACGTGTAAAAACAAAAGGCTGTCCCAGCGCATGCCCTCAGTGAAGATGCCTTCTGTTTAGATCATCCAAGTAGATGTCACTGTATCCTGTGGTAACTCCACCGCTGGCAGGACAGTGTGTGTGTGTGTGTGTGTGTGTGTGTGTGTGTGTGTGTGTGTATGTGTGTGTGTGTGTGTGTCACTGCTCCTGGTTGAGTTCTCTGCAGCCAAACAGGGTTGACACGCCATGACAGCCTCCAGATACCTTTTACAGATGAGATCCCAAATGAGAGTAAAGGTCAGTGAGTGCCCCCCCCCCCCCCTCCGCCCCCCCCCCCCCTCCCTCTCTCCCTCCCTCCCTCCCTCCCACGCCTCGTTTCTTCTTCTCCTCATCTTAACTCGTTCCCTCAGGTTATTGATCCGCCCTCCGTCCCCTACACTGAACACATCACTCTCATTTGAGGTACGTGGCCGGCGTTTGGCCTCATCAGCCGGGAGTTAAATGACATTTAGGCCCAGCAGCGGGTCCGTGTGGAAGTGCACAGCGCTGTCGCTGGCCTGTGAGACGGGTCTGTGGGGTATACGGTCGAAATAATGGAAAACGATAGCATGGAATACATCTCCCTGTGGCAAAAGGTTCAGGCAGCTCTGGACATTATTTGCAGCTTTGTTTCCTCAGGTTGAGGACGAAGATTATATCTATAAAACGTCAAAAAAAAAAAAAAAAAAAAAAGTGTAAAATGGCCATTATAATTTCCAAAAATCTCTATCTATATTCTCCAAATCTCTTGTTTTATCCCGACATCAGTCCAAAACCCAACTAATTCAGTTTACGATCATATAGTACGACATGGAAAAGCAGCAAAATCCTCACATTTCAGAAGCTCATTTATAAAGCCAACAAGGACAATAATCAAAATAGTTGCCAATTCATTTTCTGTCAACCAACTAATCGATTAATGGAATAATAGTTTGAGCTCTGAATTGAAACAAAACAAAAAGCCCAACAGATAACAAAAACAGTAAATAAAACTATAACAGCAAGGGAGTTTGTTCGCCACTTGTGGGAACACTTCCCAAACATTGTGTCATACTGAACGGATACCGAGTCAGACGGAAATGATTTAATTAAAGGTCACCAGGATTCCATCGAATGATGCGTTTCATAATCCATGTATTTATTTAGCTAAGATGAAAGAGCTCCTTTTAACAACCCTCAGCTCATCCAGGTGCTATTATTGAATGAATTGAAAGTTGAACTGACAACTATTTTGATCATTAGTCAATCATCTAAATAACCTTTTAAGTACAAAAGCTAAATATTTAGTGGTTTCAGCTTCTCAAATGTGATGATTTGCTGCTTTTTCCTCGTTTTCTATCTCTGCCAACTGAATATCGTTGATTTTAGACTGTTGGTCGGACAAATTCAGCGATTTAGAGACGTCCCCTTGCGTTCTGGGAAATTGTGATTCTCATTTTATAGACAAAATGATGAATCAGAAAACAAATTGACTTTGGAGGAACGCAATCCTTCGGTTCGTTCACGTATTAAAGCCACAGCTGTCAAAAGGTACAGTGGATCAATGTATTATGGATGATACCTCGACACACACAATGTTTCATGGGTATAAAGAGACAGAGGCTGATGTGTGACGAGCAGCAGTTCATCATGGTTAGAAAGCCAAGCATGACACATATAACAAAGTGCAAATTGTGGTGTGTACGGATGTCTTATCGCTCACCATAGTGGTAACGGGAGATACAGATAGTTCCCTTTCTTTGACTTTGGTAGACTTTTCCTGCCACCAACATAGTACATGTGATTTTCCAACGCATCGAGCACCACATTTATAATTTCAGTAAAAATGAGTATTGGGCGAAGGTAAACTATCATGTTATCATGATGTGTTCAAATGTAAAATCAAATGTTTTCATTTATACGGTTGTTTGAAGCAATATGACTAGATGCTAGAGGTATTTATGACCTTTTTAACTTCCAAACACTAGCTCTAAGCAGCTTATAATGCATAATTAAAACTACTAGATTTTATTTTATTTTGTTAAATCAAAGCAACTATTTAAATATAAGTACAATCCTTATTTTCCTAACATTTTGAATGGTGTTTACAATTTTTTGACAGTTTACACCGACTTGAAATAAAAAAAGTTAGTTTGGAGCCTTGAAACTCAGAATTTAATATGGCACTAAATGGATTTAGTTTTATGATTGTATGCCATTTAAGTAAACATGTATATTCTTCTAAGAAGGAAACAAATTAGTTGTAAAATAGCTAAAGTTCTAAAGAGCTAAAAAAAAAAAATAATAATCGATAGCTGCAGCCCTAAATCATATAACATGAAACACGAGTTAAAAAAAAAAAAAAACATTTTATTGGGGACCCGCTGAAATGACCTGTGGGTCCAGAGGTCATCACATCCACAACACAGGCCACCCCAAGGTTGCACACATCAATCTTTTTTTGACCAAACAGAAATAGTCATTCTCATAATAGTCTTAATAATACTAATAATAATACGGCTTAGTCACATAGCTACGCGTCTTGTGATTCACATGCCTTGTCGGGCATAAAAAAAGGTCAGGAGGGTTTTAAAGTGGAAAGCAAAAACAGAAAAGCAGACATCTCGGCAACAACACTAACAATGTCGATCTGCTGCAGATGTACTGTGCTCCTTTTGAGCTGCAGGGGGGAACAATCTTCCAAATGAGCCTTTCATAGGACATCGCACCAACCAAGTCACCTGAGGATCACTTGATAATCCTGCTACATCTGTATTGTGCCTTCTGCTCAAGAATCTCTTCTCCTCGAGGCTCCCAGGCCTGGCGTGCATCAACAACACAAACACACACTGTGGCAGAGTCACCTTTTCCACTACCCTTTCCTATCTTTTCTTTGTGAATATTTCATGCTCTGCTAGTCACTAAACTGCATGTCCCAGAGCGCCGTCTTTCCCCTTTGTGGGAAGCAAGTGGTTGCTCTTCAGCAGCACTTAGTGCCATCGCCGCAGATTGAGCGCTGCCGCGATCATGACCGAGTCATGAGCCCCACTGCGCAGCGAGGGGAGAAACTGAGGAGGCATAAAAGTAGTGTTCAAAGAGGCTTCACTAAACGCAGAGCTCGTCTTCAGGCTAAAAGACGGGCCTTTTCTTTCTTTCTGCAACGAGGAATGTCCTAGAAGTTGGGCAGCTGCCGTGGATAACACAGCAGCCAATAACACACTTTCCCTCAGATGGAAGGATGAGATACTGTTTGGCACGCTCACCTCAAGAGGTACTTAATGGAAGGGACATTTATAATCACCAATAGCCATCAGGGCACTCAGTTTTACAAGTTGGCTTGTTAAACCATGAAGTGTTCAACAAGGCAACTTGTCCTCGAGCACAGAGGCTTTTATTTAATGTTGTCAAAGGGACATTGAGCAGCCTCGGTTTGACCAACCAATGTTTCAGCTTGTAAACAGCACATCAGCCGATGGTTTCATATTTATCGACCAGTGTTTCATGGTTTTGATTCGGTGTGGAGAGGTCTTTAGATGGGGGTTTAGAGTTTAAACTGAAATTTCACGATTTTTTAGACACGACTAAACATAATAAGGTCTCTAACTTGATAATGAATTGATCGTTTTAGGTATTTTTTAAGCATATAATATTGAAATCTTTGGGTTTTAGGCTGTCGGTTGCACAAAGCAAGACATCTGAAGACGTCACATTAGACTGTATCCAACTGGGATTGACATTTGTTACACCAATTGATCAATCGATCAATTGAGAATAGTAAAATGAATCGTTTGTTGCGGCCCTATTTTCATCATCAATTAATCTGTTGAGTATATTCCGATACTTTTGTATAAAATGTAAGAAAATACTGAAAAATATCCATTACAATTTGCCAAAGTCCATCGTGAGTCCAAATACATTTCTTTTTTGAAAATAACGATGTAAAACGCAAAAGAGCGTATTTGAGAAGCTAACCCCAGTGAATGTTTAACACGTTTTCATTGTTCCACCAATAAATGGTTTACAGCACATAACTTCAAAACCACAATTATTTTTTACACTTCTGTTTGTGTACGGATCAAACGAAAAGGGATGGAGCGCGTTAGTTAGTGAGCTCTAAATGTGCTGGTACCATGGCTCGCCGTTCCTCCCCGCTTCCAGTCTTTATACTAAACTAGGAATCCCCACACAGCTTCAGCTTTGTACTCAACGCACACACCCACACTTGATATCTATCTTCTCATCTCATTCTTGGAAGGAGAATGAACGAATGTATATGCTAAAATGTTGAATAAAAAAAAAAATGTTTTTCATTTCAAACCAGTCCTAAGTAATTGTTGCTTTGGAATAATCACCATGCATCTGATCAGTGACGCTGCTGCTGCTAAAAAAAAAACAAAAAAAACTGGCATGAGGTTTCATAAAGGAAGTAGTGCTGAATGACCTGTGTTCACGGACAATGTCACACTGCGGCTCACAGCATTTCAGTATTGTGTGACACAATAACGACTTGTTCTTGCCATTGAACATTGTGGCTGTTTGGACTGGTGCCATAACGTGCTGTCAGGATTCAGCTTCCCCTCGCCAGCTCCCCAAACAAAACTCTGACTATACTCTGCTCCTCTCTGCCACATAATGGCGCCTTCTTCTCGCACAATGCAGTCACTAAAGTACGTGTAAGTGACAGCAGCTGATGTAATGCTGCTGTCGCCGGAGGCCGCTCGCCTCGCCTGGCTTGCTCAGAGGCACGTTGGCAGTGCCTGAACTGCCGACTCCTCTGCTCAGAGCGCCCTGTGTTTCTGACACCATAACTCATGCTCGCCTTGCCTGGATGTAATGGTTAAGAGGAACTTCGTACGCTGCAGCGCTAATGGCGGAGGAATGACTTCCATTCTGATTCAAAGCAGATTAAGGCCGAGCTCTCCGTTACGAAGAAGGATAGCCTCGTTTCCTTTGACTTGATTAGAGTGGTCGGCCAACCAATAAAGTCTGGGACAGATATTAATGTGATTGCCGAAGCAGCTGGTTCCTGTCTGAGTTATGATCCATTGTTTGAAGGGAAAAACCAGAGAGAGGGGAATCAGAGAGAAGGGAAACAGTGTGGTACAATAACCATTTCTTTAGAGGGAAGTCTACAAAAAATTGTGTTTGCACAAAAGACAAACAGTGTGAAGGCCCATCAGCTATTATCTCTTGACTAACTTTTTCTTTAATAGTTATTTAATATTGTGTCAGAGCTTCACCTTCAGTGTCAGAGCGCATCATACCTAAGAGCTCTTGTAGACATTAACAAGAGTCCCTGCCAAGGTCTGTCCTAAGTGACTGGAGTCCTAATTGAATTTTCTTTCTGTTGCTCAAGTCTGAAGCTTTCAATTCAGACATGAAGGATGGGTTCCTGCTACTGAGATTTATCGCGTTGATTCATATTCAAACACAACTATTTCACATGATTACTCTGCGACATCTTGTGACCGTAAGGCTTCAAAGCGTTGCACTCATCGACGTTAGTTCAGGTGCAGTGAAGCCCGCCGGTGCAGTCATGTCAAGTCATGTGTTTATGACGTCATGATCGTGAGATTCAAAGACGGCTGCTTTAGAGTACTGTGCTGTTCTGAAGAAGAGCTGTGGTACAGGATTGCCTGAAAAGTCTCCGGCGGGGGAAGTGTGTGTTTGAGAGTGGTCGTCTGCTGACACCTGGTGGTGGACGAGGGGGAATCAGATGCTCATGCACAGCTGCACACATCAAGGCACCCTGTCCACACAGCATTTCCTATTCTAAATAAAGCTGTGAACCGTTTTAATGTTTAATGGGTGCGGTTTCCAGGCCAGCGAGGGGAAGCGTCAGCACATTTCAGATGCAGCCTAACATCTGCAGCGTAGGTGGCCCGTCACGAGGATCAGAATAATACCTTGATTTTGACAAACCGTGATCAAGAGTTTGATCGAATTTGAATTTCTTCTTGTGGCCTATCGAAGGGTCCTCAACGACGATCTTCTTCCTGGACATTTGGGCCTATTGGGAGTGAAAATGATGCCTCGTGTATAAAAAATAAAATAAAAAATGTGTTATAAGAACATCTAAATGTGCACATATTTAGGATTTCCACTAGATGGCAGGTCGAGCTCAGAGACTTGCCACCTCTCGTCTCCTTCTCCTGAAGCTGCTCATGAGTTTTCCATCTAATCATGTCTTATTCTGGTGGGAGCTGCCTCCCGGAGTATCACACCTGCCCACCCCTCCATGCCAGGGGAATGCAGTAACCTCCCACAATGCACTGCAGCTCCCCTCTGTGAGGAAACACTGTTGAGGCACTGTGAGCATATGGCACTTTCTTAAAAAAAAAGAAACAAAATAAGTCAGAAATAAACCTTTACTATGAAATGCTGTATGCTGTATGTAAATGCTGACAAGCAGAGAGACTCGTGGGGCGTGAGAAATGTTAAAGTCCCCGGGTCGTCAGGTGACACCTTTAGACATTTTAAACTTGCTGGTTTTCATATGCAAACATGTGTACACTGGGACTTGAAACTTTTTTTTTTTTTTACTGTGAAACTCCACAACCATCACTCCTCTGAGAGAAGTTCTATTGCTACAACCTGCAATTCATTAAAACTTGATGTAATCATAATTAATTTGACTAAAACAGAAAATATGAGATCTTTGTCCTCGTTCAATCTGTATCCACAAGAGAGGATTTGTTGACTTTCTTTTTCAGTCACACCCTGTGAGTATAATTCAGCTGCGAGTGTGTTCATTGAATGCATTTAAGTCTCCACAGGTAGAAGGGCAAACAATGCTGCACTCTGATTGGCCAGTTTCACTGCAGAATTCACGAATGATTCCGGAACATCTGCTGCTGTAGTGTTACGTCTGATAAACGTACAACCTTAGTTCCCACTGCAACAGACAAAACACTTGTGTGAGTGCATATCATCCATCGATAAATATGACATGAAGATATTTCAAGTGACGTTAATACTTACAAAGTGAGGTAGACTGAGGAGAGTTGCAGTATCTCTCGTCCTTCCTTACTTATCACATCCCTTTGTTTACTACAAACCACACTGTGCAGCATTGTTTGTCAGGCTGAGGGAGCCTTGATGAAATCAGAGTCCATTAACATGGAAGGCAGCGTCGAGGTGACTTTAGCTCCTAATTAAAAACAGATGTGTCCATTTAATAGTCTTAATACTTTGTGGGAGAGCGAGACAATCACCGCAGAAATATCTATTTGCCTCATTAAATCGGGAGGCTTGATCATGATGAGAAGCAGGGTAATGAATGAAGACAGACATGTTTACCAGGTTGTTTAAACAGTGTTTGCTGGGAGGAGAGGATGGAATCTAGATGGACGGTTGTTTGGTGGCGGGGAGAGGAGGAGGAGGAGGAGGAGGAGGAGGAGGAGGGACTCCTCGGCTAGCTGAGGACTGATGTGATGAGCGAGCGAGTTCAAGGAAGAAGAAAAAAAAAAGAAAAAAAAAGACATAAGAAACCGGGTCAACTGTACCGTCAAACTATCAGTTTTGAAAGTGTTGATGCGTTTCAAAGTGATTCGTAGTGATTTCAGGCCCGTGTTACACAGTAAAACTCTCCAGTTAACCTGGTTAAATATATACGTACGAAGTTCAATGAGGTGCGAGCGACTGCGCCGTTACACGTATTAAACCTTTCAAACAGAGACACAACCGCCACGGACGAAAGCGAATAACTTGAATTGACGTGCCGAGGTTTGAAACACACGGAGATTCTAAGCGTCAACACTCATTGACTTTTACTCGGTTCAACAAGACTATCTCTAACTTGAAATACTCGTACTACCATATAATTTAGTATGCCAGAAAGAAAAGAGTTTTGTCCCAGTTATACACGGCGTGTCAAATACAGCATGCCACAACAGGAAGTCCAACCGCATCCGGTCGCATTTTGCAGCAAGCTTTTCTGTCTATTCTGACCCACAATCCTTTGAGCAACTGATGTGTGGGCAAGAGGGTCAAAGTTCAAGGCGCCATATGAGGACAAAGGCTAGTATGTCCCAACTGCATGCAACAGTGCATACTGTGTAAGGGCAGTTGCAGTATGTACTAAAAGCAAAAACGAAAAAGTATGGGATTAAAAATGCAGCCTTGGAGTTTACAGCTATGCTAACATGCTCACAACGGACTCGCATGAATGACTAATTAGCGCTTAACACAAAGTACAGCAGAGGCTGATGGGAATGCCATTCATTTGCAGGTATGTAATGATAGTGTTGGAAAAATGTACATTTTTAATCTGATGATGGCACTAGACAAAAATGAAGGCCTTTAAAGATTTATTTACCATTACATTCCATGCCAATACGTCCACATACTGTAGTTGTTGAGACTCGCTCGGCTCACTCTGAACCACGAAATGTCAACCTCAAGATGGCGCTAGAGGAAAATTCAGGGGATCACCAAAGTTGTGATTCATCCTCTGGTAAACAATGAGTGCATGTTCACATTTTCATAGCAATCAGTCCCACTGTTGTAGATATGTTTAGTAACATTTCTCAGTTGAAATATACTTATTTGTCCATGTAATGTATTTATTTGTACACAGGACATTATGTCAACAGTTAATTCCAGTTCCATGTGTCTAGGCGGCAAATTTAAAATATCTTTTTTAAATTTTTTTATTATAAAGTGATATTCACATTCAAGGAGAGGACTGTTTAAGAGTGTGTATGCTTGATTGACAGGTCTCTCAGCCTATGATACTCAGCTATGATAGTTGCCACTTGCTCACCCCCCTCAGCTCCATCATATCTCCCCTCCTTTTTGAATTTTCTGGCTTAAGTAACTGCCAAGATGGCAGCAAGTGATGATCGCAAATCCAGACTTCAAAACCTCCCAGATCACCTGGGACTTCGCAGATGCTGCATCCACGTTTTCTACAGTGTGTTTCAAACACAATTAAAATTATGTGCAACAACACTTCTTACCATCTGATTTGCTGTCCATCATGCCAGTAACTGTTAAATAGTTTAATACATGCTGCTAAGTTCAGTTTAAATATTATAATGATTAGTGAGCCTATAAGTATGCAGCATGCTTGTAGATCTAATAAAGCTGATGATTGGCTGTCACACGTACGTCATA
>CALSCE010009506.1:2908830-2993580 GCA_943593645.1 Bovichtus variegatus
TGTGTGTGTGTGTGTGTGTGTGTGTGTGTGTGTGTGTGGTGTTGTATTTTGAGAGGCTTGACTACAGTGTGCGTCGAAACAGTTGTAAAAGAGCTGAAAAAAAAAAAATACAGATTTGTACCGTAATGTGTAATGTTGTTATTTCTTGTCGTTGAAAAGGATTTTATGAAATTGTATCGATAAGTATCGTTTCAGGAAGCAGTATTGAAGTCAAGGTGCAGGTACAAGACATCTAAAGATTTTGAGCGACACCCATCCACTGCTGTTGTTTATCAATTAACTCATTGACAGTCATGTGAGATATTATCAATTGGAAGGTTTCATCCTGAATGGATATTAAAAAAAGTATTCTTAAGTAGCTTCAAACATATGAAAAGAAGCAAATATTTCTGAACTATCTTTCTTTGGCCTCTTGAAGATCCAGCTGTAGTTCATCAAATGAGCAGTGAGGTATTTGACAATGAGTCAAATCTGGACTTATATATTAAAAAACATACCTGCTTTCATAACTGTACATCATGCTGGGATTGGCATTATTAAGCAAGGACATTTGTTTAGTCAATAACACGTCTATGTAATGCAAGAAAGAGAGTGAACAATGTACAATTTAGCAGACCAGACATCTTGTAATTGCTTATTTTGTCCAACACCAAACCTACAGCGGCAATTTACAATCACATAAAACGCAGAAAAAGCAGCAAACGTTCAAAGCTGGAAGCAGAATTTCTTTTTTGCATTTTGCTTCATAATTGACTTAAACAATTATTCAGTTATCAGAATTGTTAAGAATTAGTGTTCTGTCGATCGACAAACTGATTACCAGGCTGTTGGCAAGGGAAGCTGCCTTGTCAACTCTTTGAGGATTATTGTGGTATTAGTGAGCATAATATGCATGTCAAGTTCATTTAATTTGTAAAACGTCAAGCATTTAGTAAGGCCCCGGCCCACCCCCACCCCCCCGCACACACACACGCACACACACACACACACACACACACACATGCACAAAGGCTTCAATCTAGACCCAGCTGACTGGTTGTGCGACTGCAACAGCACTCTCGTGTGTGTATGACAGTCGCAAAGATGTGTGTGGACACTTCAGCCTTTGCTCAGGGATCTGCTGTCACATCCCATCATCAGAGCGGTGCTTTCACACCAGCCGCTGCTCCAGGATGGCTCGTGACACTAAGGGGGTAGCAGACCTTCTAACAACCAACAATGGTGCTCACATGAGGATCAGTGTCAGTGTCACTATTACAGTTATATTAGTTATATATTATTATACATTATAATCATCGACTCTGTTCGCCTATTTATTTACAGATGGAGGGCGGTACAGTCTAGGACACTGTGAATCGAGTTTCTATTGCACAAAAAGGCAGAACTTGCACCCACGTAAAGTACAAAGCACACAACTGATGCTGTATTAATATAATCTTTGCACATTTTTGAGTATGCATAATAGGCCATGGTATAATCTTTGGCATTTAGCCCTTTGCCATATTACCTCACAACCACTGAGCATTTGATGTTTGATAAAAATGTTGCATGTTTTAATGAATTCAAGGACACAACAAACATAAAGTGCCATGTCCTCTCCTGGATGTCGTTTTTTTTTTTTTAGTTAATAGAATGAACTAGGGAAGTATGCAAATAGCAGGTCGATAATCGACATTGGCAGACGAGAAATTCAACCTAAATAGTTACTAAGAAAAGGTCAAATAAATGTATAATAGACACAGGCAGCTGGTGTGTTCTATTAACAGCAAGCGCCATTTGTTTCACTCCTTCAACATGTGTGGATTTATATTCTACTTTTCCAACTTCATCGGCTGGAACAGGTGTATGAGACTGAATACTCATTCATAAAGCCAGGCACTGAAGAAGCCAGCTGCTCCCATGTGAGGCTTCTTGCAGCCTCCGCTTGGTATTCAGTATAAAAACAAGAGCTTGGCTGCACGTCACTCAGTCAGTCAACCAGTGCATAGGTTGTTGGTGAAGTTGTTAGCGTAGATAATGAGCTAATTGGAGCTGGACGGATCTGCTGCGTGTGCTGGAAAATAAAAAGATCCCCAGAGGCCTGAGCTCACCTCCATTTGGGAGATGGCGAGGCGGTTTGTGTGTTGGGTGTGTGTGTGTGTGTGTGTGTGTGTGTGTGTGCGTGTGTGTGTGTATGTGTGTGCTCTCTATGGTGCAGTTGCTAATGTAGCGGAAGAAACACGGGAAAAGGAAGACATGTGAAACGGACACATTGGCAAAGGTCAAAGGGGGAAGGTGAAGGTTAAAGAACCAAGGAGGAGACTTAAAGGAAAGCACAATGCCAATGTATTGTAACAGCCAATTAAAACAATATAATAAAAAATTATCAGAACTTACGGACTGGTAGCTCATATTTTGTTTTCGATATACAATGTATTTGAATTTGACCCTTTTCAGGTCAATAAAAAGGTTACAGAAAAGAACATTTTAAGTAAAGGTGCTCAAGTCTCTGAATCAAAAACACGTATTTAGCAATTTCCTATCAATTTGGTATCTACGTAGTTGTAGTTTCACATTAATCCTACTGTTAGTATTTTACTTAAATTAGTATTAGTTTAAGTCACCCTTATGTTTGAGCGTTGCTAGTTTAAGTGTATTTTAGAAAACCAAATACGTCTCAGCCATGCATTTCTCCTTTGATCTAACTCCACTCTAAATGTCAACCATCCCTTGAGCAAAGCCTTATCAGCGCTCAGGGACCCAAAACGGAGTTGACTGTAAACATGGCTGCACGAGCAGGGACCCGACTGTTTTTGGAGGGGTAATTATTATTATTAGCACTCTGAGCTGCAACACGTCACCACGAGACTCCAGAACAATGAACATCCCACATGGGGGCTGTGACAGGTGGTCCTTAGGGTATCAGAGTCTCATCAAGGTATCAGAGTGAGTCAGCGAGACGTTAATACCCAGGCTAATAATGGCAGCCAAGTGGAGCTTACGCTGAGCTAATAGCAGCGGTGAGGGACAGGCAGGCGCCACCGTGGGGACGTGTCTCACTCAAACCTGGCTGTCCAGAGGCCTCGTCCTCAGGCTGTAATTAGTAGCCAGTGACAACAAGGAAAAGTAGTATGCCAAGCAGATACACAAGGGTCTTTACAACTAGAATAATTATCAGTCACCAAAACAATCAACCCCCAGTGCTGAATATTCTACAAACACTATATATATATATATATATAAATATATACACAAGTATTTTAGTAAACAGGTGGTCTAGTTCAACTACAACCGAAAAGAGCGCTAAACTTTCAAAGTATGATGAGAGGCGTTTTTCTTCTACAAAAGTACCTGGTAGTAGAGATATTGTTACTGTTGGACAGTAATGATACAAACCAAGTCACAGGTGTGTCAAGCAGTATTGTGTGATTTGTGTACAGCTTTTAGCTAGCCTAAATCTACCCATTTATTTGTGGTTTGTATTTTTTGTATACCTTGAACTTGTAATTCTTGAAGTCACAGAGAATTGAGAAATACTAAAAGCTTTTTAGTAAAATGTTTAATAGTGCAAGTTTAGCATGAATAAATGTTACCTTTGGTCCTATAAAAATAAAACTCCATAATCTTATACACACTTTATGCGGGGCTCAGACTACAGGAGTTTTGAAAACCTAACCAAGCACATGAGGAGAAACTTGACAGATGTTCTTCTCCTAACTCTCAAACATGCACAGACGACGAAAGTTGGAAAATAATGGCGCATCACAAACTACAGGATATTATTAAGATTATCGTGCCGGAGGGAGCAATGCACTACCTTGCCTGATCTCACGGGGAAGCAGATGTAAACACAATGGAGACTGAGGCGGCGCGACAACTTGCTGAGGTAATGCTTTGCAGAGAGACAAAACAAAAAAAAAAAAAAAAAAAAAAAGGCAGAAGGGTAAACGAGTCTGGATGGGAAAAAGCGGCACAGTCAATAAGGGTGGTGTACAGTAAAAACTAGAGGTTCAACTGTCTCTTCTGATTGTCTGGCTTTACTTTACTGCTTTTATGCCATAATTTTCCTCACTGCCTTTGTGAGCGCACAGAGGAGATGAGTAGATCCCGAAATTGGCCCCCTTATGTACAGTACTAGTTCAGGAATCAATTCCAAAGTGGTGATTGTTTTGTAATCGAGTATTGATTTTGAATCGTGACCCCAAGAATAAGAGTATAAAAGTTACTGAAAAATTCACACTCTTCCTGCATTATGCAATTCAGTTCCGTAGATAAACAACAATCGTGACTTTACATTTCTTGGATGGTGTCAGAGAGTCTTCATTAAACTATATGGTCTTTTTTTTTTTTTTTTTTACTTTGTAGTGTAACGTGCATAAGTCTGGATATATTCAATGAGCCACACTGTTGAACTTGATGACATGTTCCTTCATTTCGATGGACACGGTCACTGCAGTTTACTTCGAGCTAATCCAGCAAACCTTCCTGCTGCGAAAAACGAAAACGGTCCCTAGAAATGGACTATTTACCCATTTTTTTAAAGACTTACTGTATGTCCTACAGTGAGTAGGAACCAGTTAGCTTGAGGCTGAGAGCCACTGACAGACTGGAAGTCAGTATTGAGACTGACTAACCCATTGTTGGTTTGGGTCTTTGGTGTGAAGAGTCTTGCCATATGCCATATTAGCACTCATATACAACAAATATGTTGCAATCTGTGTGTTGCCTCTGCTTGTACAATGGCTCAAACAGGCCAACAGGATAAAATGGTACTGTGATGAGAATATCAACTCATGTGAAAGGTAAAATAAGGTCAGATGTTTCTTGAAGCTGGACTTTCGCACTCTGTATTGTCTATTTTATGTGGTTCCATTCACTGTTGCACTGAATTTCTTGTTCCTACAATAAAACTTGATATGAAGAAAAAAGTTTATAAACTGTGACACAATAACGTAATTTAATAATCTAGCAAAAATGTACAAGATGAAGAAAACCAAATTATGTGACTCTTGATTCCCTAAAATACAAAATGAGAAAATCGAACCGGCTCATTGTTTGTTCATTTTGCACTAAATACCTTTTTTTTCCTCCACTGATGAAAGCACAAATTAGTGCACTGCAAGTGCAAATGTTTTAACAGTAATCTAGCGAAAATGAGGCAGAAGCCCTTTCTACTTCCTCAAAATACATATCAGGCCTTTTACCAAGACACAAGTTGTGTCCTCACTGATGGTCTGAGATGCAATTACCACATCCAATAAAACAGCACACATTTTCATATTTCATTGTCCCCAGTGTGTACAAGCCTCGGTTGTGGGATTATTGACCTGCTCTGCTCAACTGGCTGAGTGTAGTTTTAAATATGAATGTGACACGACTTACGTGAATTACATTAAAATCCTCTCTGTCTTGTAATGTGGAAGTAAATGTTGTCTTAAGGACATCAAACATGTTTCAAACAAAAGTACACAGGATGGGGAACTGACCCTGAGTCTTTTTTTTTTCCCCGAGTCTTCTTAAATCCCACAAAAGCCGTTTGAATTTTCTAATCTTAATTCTCCACATTCAGACAAAAAAAGTTGTATCGGCAAGTAAATTTGAAGGAAGAAAGGAACGAAGAAGAAAGGCTGTTTATTGCTATTGATTGATATGTAACATGACATGTTGGATTTTCTTCCATGACATTCATCCTGAATTAGACCAGGTACACGTTTAAAGAAAGAAAGAACATTTTAAGTAATATCTGTAAATGCAAAACGCTTTTATCCAATGAGATTTTTGTATCCTTCTGCTTGAGGTTGATATTTTATTGTTTAGTTTTTTTGGAGACAGGAAGCCTCTTTGCTTGCTCCTAATCTATTTATTTATTGTATTAATGCCATATTCTGGTGTTTCATCTAACTAGGGCTGCGATTATTTTCATATCGCTTAATCTTAACCGATTAGTCAACTAATCGTGGCAGCTCTACAGCTACCAACCCTGGTTCATTCAAGATATGTTTTATTCTTATAGTATAATAATAGTCTTCAGCTGACTCTTTTGACCTTTCTAGATCTAAGGCCACTTCCATGAAACAATGATAGTCGGCAGTAGAATCTGAAATGTTCCCGACTTATTTTTACTTTCTCTACTTGTACTTCACTTAGTAGCTGTTTACACACAGAACAAATGCACTTTAAATACTCTACATACACAGTACTATACTGACTGTGATGAAAGGACGTGCTAGTTCACAAAGCTCTCTGTTTGGAGACCTCCCAATGCGGCTGTTGCTGATACACAGTATCTAAAACCGACCCCTCGCTGCACCGAGCCCAGGGGCTGATGGGAGTTCTCGGGGGAACCATTAGCGAGCGGATCGGCAATGTTGCGCGCAGGGAGCAAGCACAATTCATGGGAGAGCGCCGAAAGAACTCACAACACTCTAACAACACCTGTCACCCCTGCGCCTAATGAGAAACACAATTAGCAATTAACAGTGCGATCTGTCAGGGCTAATACCTGCCACACACACACACACACACACACACGCACACACACACACACACACACACACAGCTGGGGGGGGGGCAGACCCCCTTCATCAGCACTTCCATGCAGGTATGAAATGAGCCCAAACGAGCGGATCAATTAAGACAGGTGATGTAATGTTGTGAAACCTAAGCTGATGCCTCGGTGGCAGATTTCCTAAACTGCGTCCTCGCCGATGCTCCACAGTGACTTTTAAGCATGAATTAAGTGTGACTTTTATCACTCAGCAGGGAACGGAGCTGGACGCACTTCTTACTGGCCATACATCATGCAGCCTAGGCTATAAAACTGTGTGTGCAATGGGAAGTTTGTCATCATGCACTTTCCTGGCAGATTTTGTGCTCTATTCTCCTGTAAAACAATTGCTGCCATGGGCATTAACATAAGATGAACTGAAATGAATATTAACAGCACAGGCAGTAAAATGCCCTAAATCAGCACATTGTGTGTTTTTTTTTTTTTTTCGATCCCTGTTAGTTGTGGCCTCATGGACCCCAACTTCCAAAGATCAATTCTAAGACCATATTGATCCTCACACCTTCTGGTATTTCTCACTGATTATCTCTGAGGGGACATTTTAAAATGCTTCCAGCTACGTGCAGGTTTCCATCAACGTCCTCGAGGAAATAAAGAGAACTGTAATGCACAAACTGCAAAGCATCTGTTCATAATTAATAGTTAAGACATGCACATTGTCGTCTCATGTGTAGAAGTAGCCCATTTATCATGTTACCATTCAAGACTTGAGCTTGTTCTCATGGAAGTGACATTTTTCTATTGATATTACTTATGCTGCAGTGGAGAAATCTGCTAAAACTTTAATGGATTTCAACAAACTGGGAATACAATAAGGCTAGTGCCATGTCAGTGGAAGACTGGACTAAATAAATGACACATTCTTAGGTTCTTCACATACTGTATGAGGTTATTGACCAACTGTCCCGTATTTTATTCATTTTTTTGCCTTACACTGTAATTGCGCAATACCATGAGAGAAAGGTCAGAGGTCAGGTTTGGCTCTTGATCTGGAGCTGTTAGGGATTCAGTATCTTGCCCGGTGACACTTCAGCAGGGCAGATAACTGCCAATGAAAAGGGTTTAAAATCTACCGCTTTCTGTATTTCAGTGTCATTCTCTTAAAAAAAGTTTTGCATTCAGATTTGAATTCTAATAAACTGTCTCTCTAACACACATGCCGTCTCACACACACCAGCACAAACACTAGCTGTGTGCTAATTGGATTACACCAGTATGTGTGTGTGTGTGTGTGTGTGTGTGTGTGTGTGTGTGTGTGTGGCATATCCAGCATAGTAATTGTGTCAGCCTTGCTGGTCAGTGGGGAATTGAAGTGTTAAATCCAATTCTGAATTTGTATCTCTCGTACAGAGGAGGGGGAGATGTAGCGTGAGTACCAACCATATGTCACCGTCCCCAATTCAGAGGGATTGAATATGGATGAGAAACAACGCAGGGTCCTGGCGTCGCCACTGGTTTACACTGTGACGCTGTAAGCTCATTTGTTATCAGAGAGGAAGTGGAGTTGAAGACACCAGCACTGCAAAACTGACAAAGATTTACCTTAATGAAGATAAAGTTGACAAAAGAAAATGAATTCAGTGGCTTTGACCATCTAGTCTCTCTGCTACTGTAGTACTCAGTACAGGCTGCCCTATCCAAAGAGGATCGCAAAACAGGAAGCATTCTCATTCCCATGATTTTAGAGCTGAAACCAGTGAATCGGGGAATTGATTTTAGCTCTAAATTGCTCTACACAATCAACAATTTTGATAATCAATTAACCGCTTAAGTCTTTTTTCAAACAAAAATGGAACCATTTTCTCACTCGTGAAGTTTTGCTACTTTTCTTTGTTTTATGTGATCGTAGCAAAACATCTTTGAATTTTTGACTGTTGTTTGGACAAAACACACAATTTGTCTTTAGGAAATTATAACAGTTTTCCCAATTTTAATTTTCCTCTGCATAACAAAAACACTAAATTAAGCAGTTTCACTTTTAAAAAATCAGTGTTTCTCTGGCATAAATCATATTGTGAACCCAGTGTCTTGAATTGTATAGAAGCGTGACTTGAGTCATGTCAAAGACATTATATCTATTACTGTTTTAATAGATATAATTAAAGCTTTTAAAGTAGCGAAGATTGCTCACTCGTAAGATTCCCCGATCGCGTTTTTTTTGCCACTGATACCGATTGCCCATCATTTCTTTGTTATAGCAGCTATTATACAAGGCTCCACACTAACTTTTTTAAATTATTAGGAAATAAATGCTTGTATTTTTATTTAAATATTTGCTTTGATAAAAAAAAAAAATCTTAGCATTAGTAGTTTTACTTATGTATTATAAGCTGCTAAGAGCTAGTGTTAAACAAAGTTAAACAGGTCATAATTCCCTCTTGAATATCTATTTAATATGCTGTGGAAACATCTCCTTCAAACAACTGTATTTTCAAGTTTATCGCCAAAAACTACATTTTACAAAAGTACATTTGAACACATCATGATAACGTTATAATTGACCTTTTACTTATTTTCACTGAATAGAGCTTGAACACAGCGGGACTGTGCTGCAAACCAGCTGCTAAAAACTAATGTTAACAAACTGCCCTCCTTCCGATAGCGACATGGACTTGTTGTTCACAATGTTTTATTATCAAGGATTGGCGACTAGAAAGCATTAATGCCGATCTCTCGATTGATATTTTTACTGAATATTGGTCAATAACGATCGGTAGCCAATCAATCCGGGCATCCCTATTTTTTTTGTATTATTAGTTGCTAGATTTACTAGCCCAACATGGCATTTTATTTGCCCCGGGCAATGCTTATCGTTGAGCCCTGTTTGCATTTGAGTTGTGTCTAAACTAAACATTTCACTGAGTCCAATATTTGACTTTCTCTCAGTTCTTTTCTCATTGTTTTCCAGGCTATGTGCCAAGTTATAATGATTCCAAAATTATGACAGTGGTCTCATGTGGATGATGTAAGATTTAATTACTGTCATGGCAACAATGCAAATTGAAGCACTGAAATACAAGTTGCACAGGTTGTGTGCCTTGTGATCCAATTTATGTGGCAATAAGTCTGTGTGGTCCAGATCATGTAATGTAACTGAAAGAAATCTTAAAATATCCCATCTGTCTGAGGGGACAAACTGAATTAGACACTACAGTGTGAATGCTGATAACTATTATGTATTACCTTTGTAACTTTCCCATGTACCTCCTTTTAAATAATTTGTTATGATTCGTTATCGCTTTATACTGTAATTAACCCAGGGTGTATGTAACTAATAATTTAAGTAAAGAATCTGCTATATTCTAAAAATGCATTATCATACAAACTGTATTGTTACTTTCTACCGTTTCACTTTATGGACACTTAATGGCAGCTTTGTCTTTTTCACAGTAATCCAGCACACGTCAATTAACCGGCATACCTCACTTTTGATTGACAGGTGATCTCTGGGGAAATGCAGTGCAGGAACACGACAGCAATCAACACCTAGCACCAAACACGTTGCCGTTTAAACCAAAAACAAAAAACATGCCGCTTTAGGTGAATACCAAAAAGGTGTTAATAACAATATTTCTGTCTAATATTCACTGTTCTCTTTATGTTTCAGAGACAGGGAATACTGAACACAGCCCCAGCAGGTGTTGATAATAGTCAACACATGCAGGGTAAATGCTTCAAAGACAGGATAAAATGTAGTGATCAATAGTTATCGAGATCAAGATCAGAAACATCAGTTTTGACTTACCAGTAATTGCTGTGTCTCCACATAGCCTTAATTTGTACTGATTACGATTTAAGAGTAACTCAATATGCACTGCCTTGCTCAAAGGCACGTCTGCAGTAAGACGGAAACATTTCCTGTACATTTTCCCATTCAGAATCAGCAAACTCTGGCTTTAAAATGCACATCTGACCTACAGGTATAGACCCCATTAGCATCCACAATGGACAAAGGCAGATGTTGCTCACTCGTCTTTGTACTTGAACAACAACCTTTGCTTTGTTAGCACAGTGATTTTCAACCAGTGTGCCGCGGCACACTAGTGTGCCGTGAGAGATCGTCAGGTGTGCCGTGGGAAATTATCTAATATCACCTAATTAACCATTGTCGGGTGTCTGTGCTGTAATAAAGTGTGGCAGATAATGTAATACTCTTCTATTTCAGTGGGTGGCAGCAGAGGGCTATAGACAATAGAGTTAGCGCTGCGCGACACGTGACAGTGACAGTTTGGGATCACAGCAAGACGAGCAAGTGACAGTGATGGAGAAGTTTTTGAGAAGGGAAAATGCAAATGCCGAACAGGGCCCTGGACAAAATTCTGACCCAGATGGAGGCCCTAGTATGAGTGGTCGACAAAAGAAAAAAGACAAGACGGTGAGCTTGAGGCAATACAGCGAAAGCTATCTTTCATTTGGATTTACTTTCACCGGGGATGCAACGGCACCGACTCCGCTGTGCTTGGTGTGTGGTGAGAAGCTATCCAATAGCGCCATGGTGCCAAGCAAGCTTAAACGCCATCTCCAAACGAAACACCCTTCCGTTCAAAACAAGCCGATGGACTATTTTGTACGCTTACGTACAAACAATGAGAAACAGGCAACTTTTTTGAGAAAAACCACAAAGGTAAACGAGAGAGCCCTCAAAGCTAGCTACCTTGTTGCTGAACTCGTAGCTAAATCAAAAAAGTCCCACACTGTGGCAGAAACATTAATACTGCCAGCTTGTAAAGCCATTGTAAATGAGATGCTCGGCCCTGACGCGGCCAAAGAGATAGCTAAAGTGCCTCTCTCAGATAACACAATTGCCAGACGTATTGATGACATGTCTGCGGACATCGAAATTGTTGTTTTGGAAAAAATGCGCATCAGTAAGAAATTTGCCTTGCAACTTGATGAGTCGACGGATATTAGTGGACATTGTCAGCTCTTGGCCAACGTGCGTTTTGTGGATGGAGAAGCCATTAGAGAAAACTTCCTATTTTGCAAGGCACTGCCAGAAAAATCAACAGGAGAGGAAATATTTCGGGTCACGTCGGAATATCTTGACAAAAGCGGGCTTACGTGGGAAAACTGCACAGGTGTCTGCACTGATGGAGCCGCAGCCATGGTCGGGCGCATCAAAGGCTTCGTAAGTAGGGTCAAAGAAAGAAACCCAGATGTTATTGTTACGCACTGTTTTTTGCACCGTGAGGCCCTCGTTGCAAAGACCTTGCCAGCAGATCTAGCTCCTGTGTTGGATGATGTTGTGCGCATAGTGAACTTTGTGAAGACGCGACCTTTGAAATGTCGCTTATTTGCGTCTTTGTGTGAGGAAATGGGAGCGGAACATAAAGTCTTATTGCTCCACACGGAGGTCCGGTGGCTGTCGCGCGGCAAAGTGCTGGCCCGTGTGTATGAGCTGCGAGAGGAACTTAAAGTTTTTCTGACAAACGAGAGGTCCGATTACTCAAAGCTGCTTGCAAGTGATGAGTGGTGTGCAAAGCTGGCATACCTGGCTGATATATTTCATCATCTGAATGAACTGAACACACGGATGCAAGGCCGAAATGAAAACCTGCTTACAAGCACTGATAAAATGAACGGATTCCGTTTAAAGGTGCAGCTCTGGCAACAACATGTGCAGCGTGGCAACCTTGAGATGTTCCCACTCACCGAGAAACTGCATGATGGCAACACTGCTGCAATGTGCGAGGTGATTGGCACACATTTGAAAACTCTTGAGGAGAAGTTGTCATTTTATTTCTCTTCAGCATTCACAGAATGCCTTGACTGGGTTAGGGACCCATACAGCTCAGCATCCGTTCCTGGAAAGGACATGACTTTAAAGGAGCAAGAGGAACTCATTGAACTGAAACAAGATCGTGGTTTAAAGCTAAACTTTGCTGATCTTCCTTTGGACAGTTTTTGGTTATCTGTTGCCAAGGAGTTCCCCATTCTGGCCAACAAAGCTATTTTGACATTGCTCCCGTTTTCAACCACATATCTGTGTGAGCTGAGCTTCTCAAGCTTGACTGCGATAAAAACTAAAAACAGAGAGAGACTGAGAGCTGTTGAGGAAGAGCTTCGTGTGTGTCTTTCTACCATTACTGCCAGGATATCCATTTTGTGTTCATCGAAACAGGCCCAGGTTTCACACTAAGTGAGTATAAATACATTTAGAAACTATATTATTAACTATATGTATTATATGTACTGTGTTAGTGTCATTTTGTGTCATTTTGGTTGGTGGTGTGCCCCAGGATTTTGTAAATGTAAAAAATGTGCCGCGGCTCAAAAAAGGTTGAAAATCACTGTGTTAGCAGTTAGGCTTCAGTAAATGTAAGCATATATTCTATGACATCCCCCGGGTTTTACTGTGGTGTCAAAATCAGTTTCCCCTGCAGCATCACTGACTTCTTTGACGTATTCTGCTGAATTTCCACCCGTCGTATATATTCTCTCTGTGAACGAATCTGCAATATAAATGTACCACATCTCCAGTATGTAAATTGTTTTATGGGCTTGACTTGGCTTTGTGTCGTCCTTCCCTTTAAACAAGTTGGTATTCTCAGACATTGTCTCTTCTTACAATTACTGAGATATTTTTGCCATTTTGTTTGATCCATTGCTCCTCCTGGTTTTTCTCAGTAGCCCATGGAAAAGCATCATAACTTGTGAAAAAGACAGGATAACCTTAGCGGTGTCAGCTTGCCTTGAGAAACTGCCCCACTGTGCCTAATACCACCGCTTAAAAAGACAAAAACAAGCCCTTTGTTTCCAGTCGATTAATGTATAAAGGAAAGGTGACGCTGCTGAAAGTAGTGGCACTCTGGCATTTTTTATCAAATGCGGTTATTGTTGTGAATTTCTAATATACCAAGTCTTACTGGAGGCTTGTGGAGTCAATAAATCGGTAAAGATAAGTATAACTGTGACTATGAAAGTCTTCAATAGGGCAGTATTTTTTTTTTTTTTTACAAACAACAGTGTTTTACAGGAAAAATGGGATGAACCTTAGAATTTGGTTAAAACAAAAAACATTACTCTTGACATGCAACAGCCTGCTGCTACCAATGACATACGATAGCTTCTTATAAAAAAAAAAGTATGGCTACTCATCAATTGTATAGAAAGAAAAGGGATGATTTGAAGAATAAATACTACAGTAAAGCACCTTTCCTGAATTGTCCTGAAATGGCAAAGTTATACAATCTCTGCTGCTCTGGGTTCACTCGCCTGTTTTAAATCACAATGGGTTATTCACAGCCATTATAGTCAAAAGCCCTTAAATATGGCAACTAAGAGCACTTTTCCTACACAGGGTTTGGTAGATAGCAGGTTCCACCCTGTCACCAGTGCGTTAGTGAAAGTCGGACGTTAGAGATGGGTTAATTAAAAAGTCTAGTCCCAGTAGATTCAGACACGTGCGCGAGAAATGTAATATTAGATTCAAGCACTAAACATGACAAAAACAACAGCGAAGCCTATCACATTTTATTATCGGCCAGGACAAGAAGGCTCCTCCACCCAGAGCAGTCAAGTGTAGGCGTATGACCAAACACACAAGTGCACACATGCACACACACTCTCCTCCTTTTCATTACGACCGAGGAGTGTGAGCAAAGTTTGCTTTTGTAATTGCCCTGATCTTGCAGACTGTTTGACAGGCAAACACTGGTGTGGTCTGGCTCTTCAATGTGCCAGAAACTCTAACAAGCGGAGATTAACCAGAGGCAAGGCCGAGTCAAACCGCAAATTCTATGTCAAGAGCAAAGCTCAAGTAAAACCGTTCTTTTATTCTGTCAGAGACGATAAAAGAGAGATAGGGCAAGAGAAAATGACCATCAACTGAGCAATGGAGAAAAGTCAATGCCAAACCGAAAAAAAATGTGCCTCACTCATCGTGGTCTGTCAAGGCTCAACAGGCATTTGCTGTAATATTTTCAAAGCAGGCTTTTCAATGGATCTTTTACCGTTCTCACCTTCAACGGTAGAAATAGGCCTTGCGGTTGCAAAATCAGGCTTCGTTCGATGTATTCAGCACATAGTATAACTAGTTGTTGACAAGGTCGATGGATGTCACGACTTGTATCATCATCCAAACACTTTCTTCAGTTTGTTGGGCTCAAGGCTGAAACACGCTTCGCACAAAGACAAAAAAAAAAACATATTTCCCAAAATGTCAAAGAGTTGCTTTGAATCTCGTGGCACAAAACTAGGACTTGGTGAAACGTAGTTGGGCTTTTTGAGGCTAAAGCAATGCAAGGTGGTTACGTGTTACAGCCGGCAGTACAGCGCAGCCCAGCGGCCAATGTAGCAATGCTTTGTTTTCAGGGAATCTTTTACAATTAAACATTACCAACTACTTCAAGTTCTGATTTATTACTTCATGTGGGGAAAGAACAAAAGTGAGAATCACATTGTGCTCTCTCCCAATTATGTCACCCACACACACACACACACACACACACACACACGGCAGGTGGATTTTTGTTATGTACAAATCCGGCCTTAAGCAAGTTCAACCTTTTCTGACCGGCAAAGATTATTCAAGTATGCTTGCTCTTTTTCAGAGGTGCCCTGCTTCACACCTGGGAGCTGCCCAGTACAACCACAGTCTTCTGCTGCCGGCCACTCAGCAGCTCCGCTGAAGTAATTGGAGCCCTGAGCCTTCCCGTAAGTGCCTTGATCAATGGCACGTGTGCGATAATTGCTGAGGGAGAGCGAAGAGTTGCTCATTTACTTTCCCTGCTCAGATCTTCGGTACTGGTCAGGGGATCCCTACCAGCAGGCTACTGATCACATATTTTAGTGCTATTTGAGAATAAAAAGGGCTGCACGGAGCTTCTAATATACGGCCTACAGGACAGAACAGAAATCCTGGTAGTGTCCAGGGGATATTTCTGCTTCATGGGCTTGATATAAATTCTCTTTACTGCTGAACTTGGAGAGGGGGGATTGTACTTTCTCTTGAGCTTCATAACATTGATGAGTCTCCTCTATTTCAAGAATTGACACCTCTTACCGTTTGCCACTTGTATTTTGTTCATTACAATAACTTCAAATATGTAAATGCTTCTAATACTGAAAGCGCTCCTCGGTAACACATCGTCTTCACATCGTCTTCACAGCGAAAGCAATATGTTTCTCAAAGACGCAAATATTAGCAATTATCCAGTTAATAGTCCCTGGATTTCTAAAACTACAAAATGAAACGTTAGGACTAAGAGTAGCACATTTCATAAAGGTTAGTACAGAAGTTCCCCACAGGGATCACAAGTAGGATAACTACAGTATAGCAGGAAGCTCAGTGTGTCAGTTCCTCTTCACCGTCATTATCTCTCATCTCTTGGCAAACTTAGGCCATATTTATCAAGTCTGCAGCAGCTCTTCAGCATCAACACTTGTCTCTGCCCTGCTCCTCTTCTACTCCCCCCCCCCCCCCCCCCCCCCCCCCCCCCCCTTTCCCCTCCCCTCCCCCTCTCCTCCCCCCCCCCCCCCCTCCCTTGTCTCTTTCCAGCCTTTCTCTCCTCTTCTTCCTGCCCAAGAGAGGAGACACGGCCATAAATCTCAGAGTAGCTAATGAACTGCATTTAACAATAAAATGCACTGGAAATGGAACATTTCATTTACAAGAAGATCAATGGCAGTGACAAACACCCTTCTCGGAGCGACTAGTTAGCGGGATGATGTTCCGCAGGCAATCCAATCAATCACAGCACACCGACGCCGAGATCAATCAAAGAAGGAAAAGGGAGAAGGCAGAGAAAGACCTGAAGCTTTTCTCTTTATACTGTATTTATAGTCTTTATTTAAATAGGGCTACTAATCACTCGCTGAGAAGTCCACCTTCTTGTCCTCTTATTTCTTGCACTCGATGGATATTCTCCCTTTTTATTTATCTCATTCTGTTTCTCCCTTTTTTCCCTCTCTCCCTCTAACCCTCCGAGCACTGGGGAAGGCAGTTGAGAGGCAAGAGGAGGAGAGTGAGTGATAACCATCCGGGGAGTCAAGTGCTCCATCACCGCCATCCCCATCTGCGACCCGACAAGTTCATAATGCCAGGCATCTGCTTTCATTTATAAAGGCCTCACTTAGCCCTCACACACACTCACAGTCTCTCCAGCTCTTTTGCTACGCCCTCCCCTCCTCCCCTTGCTTTCTCTCTCGTCACTCGTTTTCTCCCCATCCATCCGGCTGGCTGAGAGGGAGAGCGCCTCTTGTCCCCCGCCTCACCTAATCCTCTTCATCTCCTCCTCTTCTTATGCTCGAGCCCTCTCAGGTTTCTCTCCCCCCCCCCCACCATTTTTCCTCCGCAGTTGCATCCATTTCTTACCCTCTCGTTCCCCATCTTCTCCTCTCGCCACCTTCCCACTCAAGTGCAAGAAACTATGAAGCAGCGTAGTTAACAGTGAGTAAGAGTCCTGTTTTAAACATTTTATATTTCTTTTTAATTAGAAAGATACACACAATATTCCATGTAAAAACTGCCAAAAAGTTGAGACGTATTAAAGAAAACTTAAAAATGTTTTAATATAAACTTAATTTGCTGTAGAAAATACAATACTTTCCAAAAAATAAATGAAGGAAAATCTACCTTTTCAGTGTTCAAATTACAGTATCACCAGCCCATATTAACTTTTGCTTTATAATTTCTAAAACTCTACAGAAATGTAAAATTAGTCAATGTTAAGCTGTTTAATGGGGTAAACAAATTCAAAAAAATGACCTATGTTTCTATTATTATTAGACACATAGGCAATATGATTATGAAGAAACAAGTAGGTGTTTAATCATTAAATCAAAAACTATTCTGCAACAATTTCGATAACCAATTGATGGTTGCTTAATCAAATGAAAATGACATATTTCTGCGCAAGGATTTGCTGCTTTTACATGTTTTTATCTTCATTTTAAATATAATGCGTATCTTTGGGTTTTGTGCCCTTCGTGAAGACATCCGAGGACGTCGCCATGAGCTTGTTTTTCACATTTCATAAATCGACAAGTTGAATGTTAATGAATAAAAAATGTTAGTTGAAGCAGTAATTCTGACTTTTTTTGTTCATGGTGATGACGACTTGAGTCTGTGTGCTGTATCTTGAGTAAGCTGTCAATCAACAGTGCAGCAGTCAGCAAGTCAAGAGCGGTGTTGTGAATGGAGTGTGGCTTTATAGTAGATGAATCATATTGTCCGAGTGTCAGCTTTAGTTAGAGAATACTCATGTTCTCCTAAAAATGTATACTGCAAAGTGAAAGTTTGACAGAGGAGCCATTTGCAACCATTAGGTGGTGCACTTCTCTCACTTTACATGTGAGGGACCTCAGAAGAAGACAAAAAAAGAAAGAGAGAGAAGAAAAACTTGCTCTGCTCATTATGAAGTAAATTTTCTGAAATGGGTTTTTATCATGAAAAATAAAATGCAACATCTGTTGTAAATATATTTGGATACATTAGTGTGTCCTCTGAGGGCTGCATGGAAATCAGAGGCAGTTTGTGTATGTGTGTGCGTGTGCACATGAGCGCATGCACTCATTTGTGTGTGCGTGCATGCGTGCTTCATTTATGCAATGAAGTGGCCACACACAATTTTAGGAAAAGACAGAACAGAGCATTGGACTGAAGAGTGGACTTCTCTTTTCCAGAAGGCTTTTGTTAGAAACCTCATGAAGTACCTTTGATGGAGCACTTCAGCATTAAATCTCTGTCTGAAAAAGAGAAAAGGGGGGAATGCAGCAATAAGGGAGACAGATTGTGAATGTAAAGAAGCTAAAGCTGAGAAAATGTGGCGTATCAGAGTACCAACACTTCAGGAAAACATAAATAGAAATTTGCTTAGTTTCAATCGTTATAGCTTAACTTCTTTACTATAATACATCCTGTATGAAATCAATAAATTAACTCAGGCTCTCAGTAATGACACTTGAAACAATGAATAAAGAATACTTCATGCATTACTGTATAGGTTTCTGTCATGATGGGAAATTGGGAATATAATGCAGTGGGTGGTTGACAAGGTTGTAATTTATGTTGTGTTAGGACCTTATTAACAAAAGTAAAAATCCCACTGCATTCACTTAGCAAGAGCGTTTCCATACCCCTTGTTTTTATGCGCATTTTCAATTTGAGCCTCAGAGTGGGAACGCACAAAGTTTTAAAAGGCTCAAAATATTGCATGTAAGTTTTTACACTTGGTTGAGGTGGAACATTTTGATTAAAAGAAATTGCAGAACACTGCAATGGAAACAGACTAAGCAAATAACTATCGCCATACATGAAACATGTGACTTAAACGTCCACTGAAGAGATGAAATACAGCGGCAGACAAAAACATCAGTTCTTGCAAGTTTCCTCAAATGAATACATGAAACAAACATACATTTCCATCATGTTTTCCACCATCTGAGTTTTGACTGGAGCTCTTTTCAATACGTCATCTTGTCGTGCCCTCTTCTTCAGCAATGCTTTAAGGGCACCTGGCTGGAGAATTAGCAACACTAGCTGTTCATCTCAAAACACCTAACTTCCGATGTTGGCACAGCGGTAGTGGACGGAAACGCCTAACAATTCCAATTTACTTTCTGTGATTTTCTGGAGACTCAGTTAAGATTTGCACTACAATTGGATGGGAACTTGGCTCGTCACTGTGCTCCTTTCTGACCACTTACCTCCTCTAAGGATAATCGATTTTAATGAAACTTGATGGAAGGGTGTAGCCTAGGCCAAGGAAGAACCCATTAAATTGTGGAGTGGATCACAACCACGGGGCGGATGCACAAATTATGCTCGACTTTCATTAACATTGTGAGAGAGGGCACTTGTGCTGCGTTCATGTGGTGTCAGAATAAACGGAAAAAATGTGTTCCCGACTAGGAACGGCCCCTCAAGTCAGACCAAAAAACTCAGAAATAGATATCAATGTGTTGTTTCAACGCCCTGAGCAATAAAATACAACACATATTCTTCTTAGCGTCCATGTTGTTTCCACATTACGATTTAAAGGTCATGAACACACCAAGGTTGGAAGAACGACTTCCCAACTCGGGAAATTGGGACCTTGTGAGCATGTAAATGCAGCATTGGCCTTGGTGGAGCTCTCTGCTCTCCAAGTGCCAGTCTCTGCCATTCCTGTATAAAACAAGGGTGGAAGCGCCACTTAGATCTGACAGTAATTAAAGTGCTGAAACTATTATTCAGTGAAACTGAATAATCTGATAATGACCAGTTAAATCATGAAGAACAATTGTTGTCACGATTAATTGTTAAATTTCAGTTAATAAGCAAAAAGGGCTCTGCTTTAAATCAATGTAGTATACTTTGGAGTTTTTACATAGTTGAAGGACTTTACCTGGATTTCCTGTGAACTAGTGATGAATTCTCCCCATTTTCTGACATTTCTTACATTAAAGCATTAATTTATACATCAAGAAAATAATTGGCAGCTTAACTGATAATGAAAATAGTCATTAGTTGCAGCTCTACAATTAATTAATTTTTAATTGAGCCATTATTCTCTAAATGTCCATCAAGACACATTGGAACACATAATCTAATGAAACAATAACAAACTAATGAAACTTTAATAATGAGAACGTGTAGGATATTGTTGCAAAGCAATTGTACTTATAAGTACTTTAATCCTTCAAACCTGAACTATGTTGGAATGCTGGTCAACAGGACAAAAACAAAGTTCAGACAAAGTTTGACAAACTTGTGCATCACTGTAGCTGATCCCATATTGTATCACAAAACTTTATACGTTTTGGTATGTTTCACTGTCTCTGCTGCAGCCATTACCGGGGGCTACGCGTCCTTGTGACAGTGTTGTTGACAGTTGACAGTTCCCTCCCTCCGTGCTACTGTCTCCCCCCCAGCTGGCTGGCTCTAACGCTAATGGTCGCCCTCAGTAGGAGCCTGCGAGTGCCTTTGCCGTCATCATTAAGCACCATTGGTTTAATGAACGCGGCATTTAGGAGTGCTTGGACCTTCATGCTCCGCCGCCTCATTAAGTGGAAAGCAAACTAATATGGGGAGCAACCTAGAGCTCACCTCTAGAGATGGGAGAGAGAGAGAGGGCAGGAGCGAGAGAGGAACACACTGACACTCAGACTTGGTGTCTGGAGGAGGCCTTTGATGGAAGGGGCTTGAACCAAGTTATAAACGATAAGAGAACAGAGGTTGTTACAGATTTGGACATGTAGTAGCAGTTGCAGCGGCAGCACTAGCAGTAGTAGCTGCAGTTTTAACAGTGGTGATAGAAGTAGTAACACTATCACAAATGTAAATTCCAGTTCATGTGGGTGGTGTTTCAGTAGAGGTATTAGCAGTAGCAGTAGCTAAGGTTTTAGGGACAGGTGAGAAGTGAGTAAATCAAGTTAAGGATAAAAAAAAACATAAAGATCCTGATAAGCAGGGAAACTATTCTTTTTAATTACTTTTTCATCGACAGAAAATTAATCGGCAAACATTTTTGAAATGCGATTAATTGTTGCAATCATCTGTCAAGCAAAAATAGAAAAACAACCTTAATGTGATGATCCACTGCTTTTCTGTGTTTTGTGTCAATGTGGATAGAATCTCAAAGATATTTGCATTTTAGACTTTTGATTGGTTACCTCTAAACAGGAAATTGCGACGTGGCATCTCGCTAAAGTTTCTGACATTTCAGAGACTAAATGATGGATTGATTAATGGAGAAAATAAACACAAGGTAATCAGTAGTTGCATCCCTAGTTTTGATAGATGTAAAATTAGGTCAAGATCGGGGCTTAACATCATCATTGCATTTATACAATACCAATTTACCACAGCCAAAAAAAAAGACAAGCTCTGCACACATGATTTTGTAGTTGCTTTCAAAAGATTTTAGGTCTGGATAAGTCCATCTTAATACAATACTTGCGTCCCATATGTCTCTCATTTCTTGGAGTGCAGTCACTATTAAAAGATTGCTTCTCAGCCAGTATGTAGAGGAGGATAACAGCAACCTATAACTCTTTCAACAGGCATTGTATTAAGATACACTTGAAAATAAATCGTTTTGAACAGAAATGTGTCCAAGGTGTCCTGTTACAAGCTACCAACCAATAAAAATAAATTAAAAAAGCATTTTCCATGCCCAATACATGGAACTAGTCTAGTGAAACGATGCTGATTTGATCTGAATAGCGCTATCCTGAATAAACTATGGTTTTAAAATATAAAAATATAAATCTGCAAAGTGCCAGCCTACATACATTCAAAATCCATATACAGCCCCCTGATGTTAGTCATGACCCAGTTTCAGTCTGAAGTCTTTGGCTTTCAGAGAAGCTGTGAATGAGGGAGACTTCTCAACCTGCCGCCCACTCCCTCAAGTGGCTGTGCCAAAATCTGCCCACACCTTGCCATCCATACTGCCATTTTTGTCCATCCACACATGCTCTCCTGCCCCTCCTCTTCCTTCCTCAACTCCTGCTCCCTAGGGTGGGCCTGGATGGAGATAATTCCCTCTCTACATAGGAACAATTAAGGGCTCGGCTCAGGGCTTTATGGTCAGAGGAGCAGCTGCTTTTTGCCATTTCTGGGTCCATAACTGTCTGAAATGACAACGTGGGGGGTAGAGGAGCATCCTGGGCCCCTCCTCCTGATTCTATACAAGAACCATAATTCTTTCCCGCCTATTCAGCATATATCACACACGTCTGTAAGACAACTATAAACAGATAACGTCACAGAGTATTTGATGTCTGTGTGACAGATTGGAGTTGCAGTCAGGCAATAAACATTTCTTGCAAGCAGATGCTGAAGAGGCCCAAATAATTAGGTTGTTTCAGATAACCTGAGTCTGCGGAACCCAAGAACGACAGACAACAGACTGAAGTCCAGAGATAGAGGCAACAGGTAAGAACACGGGGGGGAAAAACTGCATCCAATGCAATGTCTGGAAGTAATAAACTCGCAAAAAGTTGTATTCAGCTCACAAGGAACAATTTAAAATAATGTCACACACGCTGCAAATGAAGGGCAGAAGCTGAAGATTGCTCTTCTTAGAAAACTGAGAATACAGAAAGAATACAATGTGCAGTTTAAAGGTGAACTGTGAAGTTTCCCTGTCACCAAACAAATGTTAGGTTTACATTCGGTGTTGATCTTTGAGATCCAACAAATAGACTGAATGCGTAGCCCTTCTCATAAAACGAATATAAAGTTGAAATGATTAGAAGTATTTTAAATCCAGCATGTTTTCTTCATCCTTACTTTTGCTGCATATCTTGGCGTGTTAGGATTGGAATGAATTGAAACTGGTAGCCACAACAGAAACCTGTAGCATTGTTTTATTATCGAGGAGACTCCTGTGATTCTGTGCTGAAGATTATTGAGGCTGTGATAACATTTTTTAATAAATGTATGAAATGGGAACATGGATCATTTGTTAGCATTCAACAGAAACATATCACGTGAGTGATAGCTATCGGTAGCTTCAGGGGTGCTGAAGGGAGGGATGTTTTGTGTTTACTAAAAAAGAGACGATATTACAATATTAAATAGTGGATACCGTTTAGCTTAGAATATGGACAGGAAAACCCCAGAAACATTTTCCAGCTTAGCTAGCGAGCCTCACCTTGGAACAATTGCATCCTCACAAAAAAAGATTGTTCTCTGGCTTCACCCTTTGAAGTTTAACTCAACCAACGCAATTATTTCTATCTCCCGACAAATATTTGTCTAAAAAAATGTAAGCTCAGATCAGAGACTGGTGAGATGTGGGCATCTGTGCTTGAATGTGCATGTGAATGAGTGTGTTTGCATGCATGTAGGCTACATGTCTATGTATGACAGAGGAAAAGAGTGACGGAGAAAGAGGGAGAGCTGTGAAAAAAAGAACTGAATGAGTGGGAAGTGGGGAGTGAAAAAATAGCTTGGTCTTTGGCTGTGTCATCTGCAAGTGTTGATAAGCGATACTGAGGGAGGTGTGAATGGTGTTAACAGGGTGCCCAAGAGAGGCTAATTGCTTAAATCGAGAGTCTAGTCATTATGGAGACCCTCGGAGTGATTAGAGAAAACAGTGAAATGATAATATTCAACAAGTGCCTCATCCAACTTTCCCAAAAAATACTTCAAGACTGCTCAATAGTATCAATACAAATGAATTCCACAAGTATTAGGTAAGGTAATACAAATACTTCTCCAGAATCCTCAGTGTTATCAAGGGAACTGTCTTTAAGAGACTGCACTCTACAATGGAAAACACTGAGACCTTCCACACAAGTGCAAGTGAAACAACTAGTTATTAATACAGCCCGGAGGGGTGGGGATTGGAATCGAGAACGTGTTCCCGTTAAGAAACCGGTTCAAAGTAGCCGATTGCTTTCCGACAGCTGCGCATGCACAATGACGCAACGCCATCATGTTTCATGTGTTTGGGACGGGAGCCACGGCGGAGAGGAAAATGCGCTCAATAGAGTGACACTAATAAACCGGAGGGCATGCACACGATTTTTTCAAAATGAGTATTGGACGAAGTTTCAAATATAACATTATCATGATGTGTTCATATGTAATCTTGTTAAAAATGTGTTTTAGGCTGGACACTTGGAAAAATATAGTTGTTTGAAGATGTTTTCACAGCAATATAAAAAAGATATTAGAGAGGGTATAATATCCTGTTTAATTTCCTAACAGTTGCTCAAAGTAGCTTGTAATACATTATTAAAATTGGCAAGAATTGCTTTAATCAAAGCAAATATTTAAATAAAAATACACTAGACTTTTATTTCCTAATCATTCGAGTTTGAATTGTGTGTTGTTTCCATACAAATAACCACAACGACAAAGTAAAAAAGAAAAGAAAAAGCCTGTATGTACTCTTTTCCCACCCAACGATTTAATCAGGAATCGATAAAGGAATCGGTTTCGATAAAATCTTATCATTTCCCATCACTACAGAAAGGTTTTCCTTGACTCTGAAAAATATTGACGAAAAATAATCAATCTATGTGTGGAAAATAAATGTTGAAATTAATTTATGGATGAAAACTAACCCTTAGATTTGAAAAGGCACTGCTAATTCAAGACATTATTCATCAATGTGATAATATCTTTATGGATTCTTAGCTTTATTTTCTCCTTTTTCAATTAAATATACTCTAATAAATAATAGTGCAGCCTCAGGTACCTGAGCAGAGCTTTTCCATTAAACAAAGAATGGTGGTGGAACCAAGGACGTATCCTTCTTATAGATCACTGCCATGAGCACTGGCGCAACATACTTATACTTATACTGTATGTACTCCCTTTGCCTATCTATGATTACTCCTTCTTACTCCCACTGATGATCTCCATCTTTGTACCTCCGCTGTCCGCTCATTATTTTTCCGATGTAGGTCAAGGAAAGGCATCTTCATTAGGCCTGACCAGAAAAGTTGGATCACTCTCTTTGACTGTTTTGGCAGAGGGAGCCCAGACATGTGAAATAGCCCTCTAATGCTACAGATGTCCTATTGATTGACTTGCTGTCGGAATCAATAAACTTAGTTTTTTTTCAAAATGCCTGGGCTATCGCTGAGACGTTGAGGAGCAACCTTTTGGATAAACGGGAAGATTCATGGGGAAAACAGTGGAGAGGATTGTCGAGTAGTAAATCACAGGACGTAATAAAGAAGTGCTCGAGGAGTGCTCATTACATGTTGAAGGTCTGACATTGCTGACCGCAAAACCAGTCTGATTTCATACAATTTTATATAATAGTTTTTTTTTTACTGATTAAGTAACATCATTCACACCTATTTTACCCACAACAGGCACTCAGGCGTGAGTCATTGAACCCCCTTTTTCCACAGAAACAATCTACAAAACTTCTACTACATTTTGAGGACAATACAGAAAACTGGGTCACAAAGTCACAGCTACTGCTACTGTACTAAAAACTGCTGAGAAAGCAACGGCCTGGCCCACAAAGGGTTAACTCCAAACACTCATTGTTCAGACTCAGTGGGGCATGCGGCCTCATTCAGCTACCTGAAATGCCCCCACCACGCCCCAGAACTACTCACAGCCAAGTCCCCACGTCACTGTATTCATTAATTATCAACTTCATTTTTCACCACAAAACTGTAAACCAGATGGGGAAAATGGGGAGCTAGAGAGCGATTAGTGAGGTAAAGAAGGCTGAGGGAATGAGAGAGTAAGGAAAGACGAAGAAAAGAGGAAGCATGAGGCAAAAAGACAGGGGAAGAAGGTACATGAGAATGCTGTTGGGCAGAAGGGAGGACCAAACACGGTCGACGAGGAAGGAAAAGTGACACGTTTTTTGCAGGGTCTGTATTTTTTCCTTTTTTTTAACCAAGCAACGGATGTTGCAGAGGCATCCCAGTGCCTGTTCCCCTCCTAATTATTCCAATTATCATGGCACACTATGAAAACGTGATTAATAACACAGAGGATATTGTTGTGGCAATTAGCCATATGGTGGTGGGACTCTGCTCTGTCACGATTTTGCCATTAGCATCTACTTATGTTTGTCAGAGGCGTGCAGCCATGACAAGCTCAAGTTCTGCTCACCTTGCACTCCCCACTGAGAGGCACACGCTGAGGGTGTGGGTGTGGGGGGGGGGGGGGGGGGGGGGGCTGGGTATTCCTCCTGGCTTCTCGCCTGAGTGAATTTTTTATGTGGCATCCGGTCGGACTGGGGACAAAATGTCAACCGGCGTCTGGGACGGCCCATCAACCTCTGGCGCTCCTGGGAAAGGCAGGGGAGGAGGGAGAAGGCACAAACAAGAATTATTTGCGCTTGCCTGCAATTCATACACAAACAAAATGTATCATTGCGTATACGAGCAAGCTATATCTCTGCTCTGTTTATTTCCTTAAAACATGAAAAAAACACGACATTTTCAAATGCACGCTCATGCACGTGACATGCAAACACACACTAGGTCACGGCCAGTCAAATGAGTCGAGTTGACTCCGTTGAGTCCGTCTCCACGGTAAGCAGTTTTTACAACAAGAGCCCCCTTGTTAAGACCTGTTGGTATTCTCCAGATGGCAATAAAAATGCATGAGGTCTGCTGGAACCGTGGAAAAGAGCTCAGCCACTTAAGTAGGAAAAACAAAACCTCAGAGAAAAGCAAAAAAAAAAAAAAAAAGCAGGTAATGTGTCGCCAAGCTGATACTCCAAGGACCGAGAGGAGGGCTTCAGATGAGTGCAGCGCCACTACGGCTGCTGGTGTGCACTTCCGAGAACTGAGGATGTGCATCTTGTTATCTATCTTATCAACTTAAGATAAGTCATCTTGTTATGCCACACAAGCTGGCGTTTGACTGTCAAGAGTAATGCTCTGTGGATGTTTGAATATCATTTCAAAAGAAGCCAAAGTGAGAATGATGAACTGGGTGCAGTGTAACAAACTTTTGAAGGAAATGAGTGAGATGTGCCTCTAAAGAAGTTAGCCCCTGTCTGAAGAAAGTGACACCCTTAATTGAAGCAAAATGAGTGACATTTTATAAAGTTCACAGAAAAATACTGACATTAAGTTTTTGCTGAAGAATCCAAAAACTTCTACGGCACAAACTGGATTATTGGTTTAGTCAAACGGCTGGTTGTGAAATTCAAACTGTATACTTAGAGCCATACTGTATAATTGTATTGTTACTAAATATACAGCTACAGTACCTTAGCATAGGTTTTTTTTTATATGTATACCTGCTATACCCACTTTTCTAATTTAAAAAGACAAAGTAACACTAATATGATGAAAATTCAATGATTCTTGAGAGGAAATTGGATCCCATTTGAAATGTACTGTATAACGGAGTAGTGCATTTCAATAACTGTACAAAATATTCAAGAATTTCAAAAGGTCCATGTACTGTACAATATACAACCAACACACGGCAGTTTAATAGTCACACCGAGCTGCACTAACTTCTGCCTTCATGAAGGTTGTTCAGTTAGTGTTGTGTAGTTTCAGAGGTGTTGATTCAACTTTATGATCATTTAGAGGTCGAACGCGTGCTGTTGCGTTTCTGCTATTTTTCCTACCCTAATTGATAAAAATGTTGAGTATGTTTCAATTGTGTGAATTCACATTGATCTACACCTGCATTGTTTATAATACTGCACCCACAATTGGTTTGTCGCAATTTCAGTGAACTATTGAAAAATTGTTGACTTGTTTGTTACATGTCACAAGTTAACTTTTCGGGGAAGGCCTCATGACAGTAAGTGGCCATTCCTCTTTTCCTCACCTAAGTAAATTAGAGTCATAATTGATTTCATGTGGCAGGGAAAACTTTCCAAAAACGTCTGACACGCAACATTCAGAGCAGGAGCATGAGTCCTCTGTGTGAAAGGCAAGATACTACTATATCTGGACCTACTTGTCATTGCACGTCTAACTCGGACACTTCCTAATTGTTTTGTTTAGCTACATCACAACCTCCCAACTACGAGATCCTGCCTACGCAACCACGAGCAGAAAGAATAAAGGCAACGAGGAAGGAGTACCTGACAGCAGCATGGATGGCCACATTATCTCAGCCTTAATATTGGCTGAGGAGTGCAGCTGAAGAGGAGGGATATGGGACTTTTCATAGCCATAATTAAAACAGCAAGATAGATTCAGTAATTGAATGAAAAATCAGGATCTGAGCAACATCTGTGCCAGCCACATAAATCATTTCAACGAGAGGCTTGAAATGCCATAAAACCCGTGTGACTAGGAGTCAGAGAGCCTGTCAAATGCATCTCATGGCGGCACGGATGACAAGATAACAGACATTGGACCTGCCACTTTAATTCACTATTTTAAATAAACTGGTGGGATAAAAAATGTTTTTTTTTAAAAGCTGAGCACATGACCAGAATGTCACTATACAGGGCTTTGAGACATGAATGACATCCCACAATACAAACTAAGACCCAAATGCTGTTTTTGTTTTTATTTTTATCTTTGTGGAGACATTTGTAGTAAATGCTGTTGTACCTTTCAAACAGACATGGTAAAGAGCAAAGCCTCACATGTACTGGAGCGCAAAGGCAACAAGGCAGATGATTAACTGTGAGACTTCCTGTCCAATGACTGGCAGGTTGCTGAAATTATTCTTAGTGTAAACAGGGTCACGTTCGCTGCTTTTGCTACAACCACATCACAAGTCAACGAAAAGGTCACTGCATCGCCTGCAACACTTCCTGATTGGCAGGTGCAACAAAACATCAATGATCACAACATAAAACCACAAACTGTCAAATGTGAGTGAAAAATGCAAGCACCTATTTTGATGGCATTTTTAAACATTTTTATTATGTGGGGGGGGGGGGTGTGTGAATTGTTAGCTTAAAATCAACAGGGTTCACGATGCAATATGGCAATCATTTTTTGCTTTTTGATTCGATTCAAGTCTTTATTCAATTCAGTAACAATTAACTGAAATGTTATAAACATTTAATACACATGGTTTTCTGCCTTTAACATTATAGATAAAAACTTTTAATAACAACTGCAATTTTACTATAATAGCATCGGCATTAATAGCCATATACAGTGGTTGAAAGTAACTTTACTCAAGAGCTGTACTTTTAGTACGATGTTGAGGTATTTTTCTTGAGTTAAATTTTCTGCTACTTTATACTGCTCCTCTACTACAATTCAGAGGCAAATATTACTTTTTACTAAATGTATATGATAACTTTAGTCACAAGTTACTTTGCAGATTCAGATCAATAATACAAAATATAATCAACAAAGAAATTATGATGTATTTTTGGGATATTGTCAAGATACCAAGAAGTATATAAAGGGATTACAATTAGCTCCACCTTTAAAAGCTGCAACATTAAACTAGTGTACATTAATAATTAAAATCCAATTACATATGGTAATATACATTATTCTGAAATGGGGCATTCTGCATGATAAACACTTTTACTTAAGTAGTTAAGTAGTAGTTTGATACTAATACATTTGTACTTGTACTACAGTAAGTACAGTTATGAATAGGTTATATACATGGACTAGAGTAGGCCTATTTCTATACATTGTGATTGCTATTGCTAAAATGTTGTTGAGTCAAACTAACTTTTCAACAATTGAAAAAGAGTAACTATTGAGTCTAAGTAACACAAAAAACAACTTTAAAAATATGTTGAATGATAGTTTCAGTACTAGTGTTGGCATCACATTTTAGTCTCATCTGCAGTAATGGATGTAATGACTAAGAGTAACAGTAGTAGTAGTATCCACAGTACCAATAACAGTATTACTACTGCGTATATAGTACGAGTATTACTACAGGCAGTGGTAACAAATCACCCTCTGTCCTTAGACCCTCGCATCGCACAAGGAAAAACTCCCGAAAAGAAACCCCACAATTAGTGGGGGTTATATGGAAGAAACCTCAGGGAGAGCAACTGAGGAGGGATGTATTATCATTTAAAAAAAAATGTTTTTATGAAAGATAATCACAACAACAGCTAATGTTTGACAGAGTGATCCAACCCAATTATTTATTTTAGCAAAATCATTGGTGCAATTTATAATCAGTGCGTCCATGTAGTCATGTCAGCACTACTTTGGAAGTAAATATTTGAACAGTGATTTTAGTGAGAAATATTAAGAGTTACATACTGCGAAAAGGTGACAGCTCTGACAGCTTTTAAAACCCAGGGCTGCTGTTTTAAATAAACTCTGATTTGGTTGGATTTAAATACAAAGTGCTGCCCGCTTTTAACCTGACGGTCTGTTGTGGATGGAGATTGGCCTCGCTGGTGTTGGTTTTCAGGCCTGAACTGGTATCCCAGTCCAGCCCTTTTCTGATATTTCCAAAACAATACTTTTTTTTTTTTTTTTTTTAAGCCATTTGAAAATAGAGCTATGTGGAAATCAGTTGTCTCATGACCACAATTTCAATAGTCGACCATAATGTGCTTTATTTTCATGCTCACATCAATTTTTTAGGATTGCTGCTGGAGTCAAGCTTTTGAAATATCTCATTTTGGGAACACTGTCTTGCATCTGAAATTTGTGGCTGACTAATAGTCTCCTTAAATCTGAGAACCACACATCTCATTTTCCTTTTAATAGTCTTGGATTTCCTAAATATCCTTATTTTCATTCTGTTGTCCCACTTGGCGACAAAGACAGTTCCTAAACCACATTTTCCTAAAGTTAAACAATAAATGTATGATCTAAAGTGGGAGAAAACCCACTTAACTTGGTGTTGTAGAAGTGGGTGGCTTCAAAGGCATTCCTTTGACGTTTTAGAGACGATTTCCACCTGAGACAAAGTGCAACCTTCATTAATAAAAGATTCCTTACTGCCCAGAGCAACCCAAGACTCATTTAAAGTCCTCCTTCAACTCAACGGGGAGATACGGTGACTACACAGGGAAACTGGGATTTAGATTCTCATATTAAGGGTTTTACTACAAAAGTGTAAAAACATGTTGTTAAAAAAGCCTTACACCTACTCTTACCAAATGCGTTATTGTCATTTTGAGTTAATGAATGCTACATGAGTTTGTTTGTCTCAAACTTTGCTCGGAGTTATAATTCCCACCCCCCCCCCCCGAACATATTTCTGCAGATATAATGCCGCTCTTAGTGATCAAGACCTCAGTCACACACACTAATACACTTGAAAGGCATGTTCTCCGGGTAGACATGATCCCTCCTCTAATTATTCAATAATCTAATGACACAATTGGTCATGGTGAGCAACACCACGCGCTGACACCAGATGGTGGCTTTTGCGACGAAACCCCCCACACACCCTCTGTGCATCCTCATTTCAGTTCAAGTCAGAGAGAGGCCTCGTCTGTGCTCTCCAACTTGCCAAAGTCGATTTCAGGAATTAATCGCTGAAACTCTCCGTTCATTTTGGAATCCGAAATAACCACCTTACCGTTGAATGCCTGCAGAATTTCAGACATAATGTATGAAAATTGTGTTATTGTGTCGTCTACAGAGTCATTTGTTTTCGCTTTTTTTTCCCCCCGCTATCAATCATTTTGAAGCAGCAGGTGCATTTCATGTCAACCTTGGTTTTGGAGCGAAACTCGTCATCTTTAGATGTGAGGGCATTTTTTTTCAATTTTTTATTTTTTTTAGGCCTTACAACATTCATTGACTGTTCCAGCTGTAGCTTCAGGGACGCTGAGTGATGGGATGACCTTGATGTGAGGCAGCCTCCTCGGGGCTGCTCCAGGGCAGAGGGGCAAAATGTCAGGAAAGGTTTGTGCAAGATGCTGTGACTGCAGGAATTTGTGCGAGTGCTGTGACTGTGAGTGGGTGTACGTACGTTCATGCATGTGTGGAGGGGAAAAGGTACATATCAGTAACGTGCTGCATTGCTTGTTAATGTCACCGTGAGTGGGCCTCTCTCCATGCTGTATATTTAGCCATTTTTAAAGATGCACTTGGCACCTTTGAATGTTAGTGCCAGCAAATGGCAGAAGAATTATACAAACTACAAAACCCAGAAATCAACTGCACACAACATGTTTGTCAACCAGTCGGGAGCAACGTCCCGATTCTATTGGAGCCTCACTTGTTGAAGGTAGTGGTTAACTGTACATATAAAATCTACAAGGTCAAGTCACCCAAATCAATAAAAAAAACATATGTTGGAGATAAACTCATGTGTGCCGAGATTTCTGCCTTCATCCAACCCCCGATGAACGTGAGTTTTCTTTTGTGGCGTTCAAAGCATCGAAAAATTTGATCTATTCTTTTTATATTCTTGTACTATGGATAATACACAGACCTCGTTGTTAATAGTTGTAATCATAAATAAAGTTTGGGAGGCAGATATTGTAAAAATCGAAGCACATGGAACCGAAACCATCTGCAAAGCTACAGTAGACACTTCTAAGACTACGTGACAAAATGATGCCTTTTACTGATCTGAGTGAACTTTTAAATAAAGCATAAAGCATTTTATCAAACATATTGACAAAGATATATATATCAAAAGCTTAAAAAATGTTCTTTACTTATGAAAAGCTGTCCTTGCATGTATTGCACATTTCACTCCACACATATTAATACATAGCTTTTTCCAAAACAGGCTGATCACAAAATGTTTTACATTCCATCAAAAGGACATAAATGCAGATAAAAAACAAAAGCTAAAGCAACTAAAGCACTATGACATGCTTGATCATCAGCATTAATTTGATAGTGAGGGAGGATAGGAAACTTTGTTGCCATAAAAATCAAAATAAATAATTGCTAGGTGAAACTCCGGGAGAATGCATTCTCTATCTGTTTGATCATAAATCCTGAAATAATGACATGCTTACCCATAAATGACTAAACAAGGGGCCATTAAGGCATGCATGACTTCTCCTGATGTCTGTGCAGCAGATGTTAATAATTTTTTCCATAATGGAGAAGGAGAGAGGGAAGGAGGAAGCTGCTCTGTTTGATCATATCAAGGAAAATGTCAAATCAGGGTCAGCAATGTAAACACATGTGAACGTGAACCTGAGGATATAAAGAGAAGAGAAACCACCATTGTGTGAATCTATAAATTTAATTTATGGGTTCTTAAAGGAGTTAAATTATACCGCAGCAGTGCTTTTTATGGAAAATGTGAGACTTTTACACACTATTTTATGATAGATTTTTTTTTTTCTATTCAAGTTGAAAGAACATTGCGTTGACGGTTAGACGTGAGTAAGGTGCCTTAACAGCTCAAAGCAGACGTAGATGTTATCACTGCCCACAGTGTATCTGCACATCTCCTGTGTTCTCTTCGGTTTTCTGGCTTCTCCGTGTTGTTTTCAGATCTTAATGGGAGATATTTTCACGTTCTGGTCCGATGTGACGATGCAGCTGATCAGCCCCAAATTTGAGTTCCTTATCGCACACAGATTGGTTCCGCCAGCAGTGAGACGCGAGATTATCAGTCTATTAGATTCATACTGGCATATGGCACAGATCACATTAATGCTGATCTTGATCCACCCCACCTAAAACGTATTTATTTCTTAAGGCGTCGCTGTGATCGTATCACCCAGACTGTCAGATAACAGCCTATCTGCTCGCAAAAATATCTGTCTCCTCTTTTGTGATCAGACACTATCTTTTACATTGTCTTAATTAAGCACTTTGTCACTTTTTTGTTTGTTGTCATTAACAAAGTGTCTTATTTTAAATTGTACGGATTGACACAAGAAGTAAATTCACTTTTGAAATTCCATGTACAAGTTTTTGCATTGCTGTTTTACTCTGGGGCATCTACATTTAATACAGAAATCACTTCAAACATCATCGCTGCTATATTAATCAGTGCAATATTGTCGTCTTGAATGTTATGCTTTGTTTATATTGCTTTTCATTCTGACATTTTATGATTGCTGTTGTAATTAGAGCAGGTAGGTTATTGGAGCATGTTATGAGACTTGCTCCTTTATCACTTGATATAAATCCAGAATATTTATCCTGCTTCTGTGATGAACAACAGTAGTTTTTATTGACAAAGAAAAAGAAAAAACATCTTTGAGCTGAAGTACTTTTCTAAAACCTACTTTTTGTTTTTTGCCACTGATGATTAGGAAACAAATAAGTGTATTTTGGCATTGTTAAAGGAACGTCCGCTATACTACTATTACTACTATATAGAAAACCTAAATGTCTTTCATCAAACAGTTCTCAGAATTTCAGCAACTGGTACAAAGTAAACACTGAACTGTTACATTTAGGAGATTTCACGAAGCATTCAGCAACCTTGAAACTTCTCCTGGACTCTGTTCAAATGACAGCCGAGACAATTTCACACGTCTTAACAGTCCAACCACATGTGCTTTGATTTCCCTCTGTTCAGCAGCTTTGTATGGTCTTTTCAAACTCTGCCAAGAAAATACAAATTGAAAGTAAAAAGAAAAACATCATAAAATTATTAATGACTTTGATTCATTAGCTTGAAATTAGAGAAGAAAAAGACATTAAGCCACAGCCTTGATTTTTTTAAGTGCATCATTCACGCTATATGCATTTATATTGGTGAACGCTTTTATAATTTTTTGCCTCGCCCTCGCAACCGCCTTGGTCTATTTCTCTTTCAACAAACAAGACAAATAAAGCCTTTTAAATTCCATGATTCATTTAAAAACATCATCTTAAGGTGACTTGGACTATGACCTCGACTATTCAAATCTTACTGAATATCCATTCACACTTAAACGTTTACACACTTTGTGCTTTTGATTAAGTTAAATGACTACAGTCCATTCATTAATTGGCACCAAATCTACTTTTCAGCTCAATACTGTGTGTATCCATAAATCTTTTATTGTGTCTCTGCCTATCTGCTGACTTCTTCACAGTACGGTGGCACACTGCAGGATGCTCACCTATTGTAAGGTACATGTGTTTTAAAAGGATGGACCACACAAAGTAGTTCTTAGTTGTTACTGAATTCAACAAAGCTAACGTTAGCTCGCTAACACAGCCTATTCTAAACTACATGAATACTAGCTCTGAAGAACATACATTTTTAGGTCACATATATTACTCTGGTCACATATTACTCCGTTTCTCCATGTATGCACAAACGATGAGCAGTTAGCAGGTTAAATATATCTTTTGTATATCTCCCCCCTAAAACTGTAGTTCTGCAAAATGCAGAATCTATGAAAAGACAAGGCTGTTCGCTTTCCAAACGAAAGCGTTATGATCAAATTTACAAAAAATAGAAATATAATTGGAGAATTTTTCTCTGGCTGAGGCTTTGCAAGTAAGACGGCTGCAAGTAGGCCTGCCGCACATTTAGTAAGAACAAGCTAAAATTAAAATGACAAAGACTCACATTTAGATTTTGCATTGAAAGTGACGTCAAAACACACCGGAGTCAGGATGATAGAAAGGAGTTGACTGCATTTACGTTTATTTTTCAGTGCATTCAAAGTACTCTGCCAACAGGGAAGCTACAGCACACAGTGTCAAAGCAAAACATTAACAAACACTGCATATCTCACTGCTGTAGCAAAAAAAAAAGAAAGTACCTTAAAGTTACGTCGCTGTTGCAAAAAAACGACTGTAGAATCTGTAGTGACTGCAGCGACCTTGAGAACCTCCTGAGAACCTCAGGAAGTTCTTCCCACAGAGATTTGGCTGCGCTGCTGCTGGATATCAGACTGTGTATTAGACACTGATCTGTTTAATTACAGTCTGAGTCGCGCGCCATCTGTAAGAGCACCTCATCGCCTCTCTGCACTATCCAAACGACTTAAAGAATCCAGAGATATTGTACACCAAGGACATGCTTAATTGAGTTCTGAGCGCAAAGTGCACTGCAGCATTCTTCGACTTCAGTGATGTGAGCTTGGCCGAGCAGGCAGTCTTCGAGTGCTTTGTGGTGATATGAATTGATCGGCAATTGCTTGTGATTGTCAATTACATGCAAAACAGGGTTCTGAACAAAGCGCGATTACAGATTTGCTTAACTCCTCGGTAGAAATTCGACTTGTGCGACAGAGTGGGCCAGAGCGAAGAAGGTAAAAATAACCCCAAACATGTAACAATATTGTTTCAGGAGGCATGAAAACAGACGTTTAGCGAATGGATTTGGAGGGAGTGGGATGAGGCGGGAGAGCTAAATCTGTCTTGTTCATTTGTGACGGACTTGGCGTGAAGCAGTGACTTGAGCTTGGATAAAGAAAAGACACTTGCAGCAGAATTCTGCCAGTCTTTGGTTCCCTGTGTTCGGCGGCCCCCCCCTCCCCCCCGCCCTCCACCACCACCACCACTGCCACAACCACCACCACCGCTACTCCATCACACACACCCACACACTCCCTTACCTTCCAACACACTGCCGAACCTGGTGCTCCGCAGTCACCCATTAATCCCTGCATGTCGGATCCCAGCCAGGTAATTACTGTTTAAAAATATTTCATCCCATTCTTCCCCCTAAAAAAAGAGACAAATGGAAACAAAGGGAACACAGTTCTGAACAACGACAAAGAGGTGCTTTAAATGCATTCTCTTTTCTCTGGTGGAAACGGTGGCTTTGTTTGCACACAGTACAAGGTGTCTGAAACCAAATCTGCAGCTATTTCATATTTAAATGCAGCTGTCACGCTCTAGTTTTTACACCCGGTTTGGAAAGTTGGTAATGCTGCTTCTCTCAGAGAGAGAGAGAAAAAAAGCTTCTGTTTGTGGTGCAATAAAACCTGTTTGTTGGTTCACTGCCAGGCAACTTCCAAACTAAATAATTTAAAGGGGGATGTGATTATGAAATATTTCAGTTCGCTGAAAATTTGCAGACAATAAACTTCAGCTTCGCAGTTATGTAAATACTTTTCTTCATTTTTTTTTTTTTTTATTGTATTAAGTCACATGGAAGACTGTTTTCAAAACTTTATTCGAAGCATCGCCATGACCTCAGCCCGTCACAACTACAGAGTCCTCATGCAAACGATAATGTGACTGTTGAGGATAAGTGAAGCAGACATGGAATAATATCATAACAGACCTGGCTAACAAGCTGATGAAACTGTGGGTCTATTTCATATGATCTGATGAGGGCAATTTACAGCATGTGACCTGTCATATAACACTAAATGCATCCAATTCTGGTGTGTTTGGGTCATATAATATGACAGCAATTGCAAAGTAAAAGACATCAACACAAGGCAAGGCATCTCAACTGTAAGTATTTATTTATACTCTTTTATACAAATCAATTCAAAATGAAGACATGGTAAAAAAAAAAACAACACCTCTGTATTGTTTAAAGCCATATTTTCTTTCATAGTTATACCATCTTTCAAACTCTGATGGCAAAAGTTTTTTTATAGAGACGTCCCCTACTGACCCAAAAGGCGACACAGGTTCCTACATCCGGGCCACGGTCACATCATACACCCCAGCTCGCTCACTTCACTCGGCATCGGCCGACGCGAGTGGGACCCAGATACCCTTCAAATAAAACCCGCCTGTCTGCTGTCCTGGCTCCAAAATGGTGGAACGAGCACCCCATTGATATCAGGTCAGCACAAAGTCTTCACACCATCTGTCGCAGACTGAAAACCCACCTGTTTCCACTGCAGCATGGCAGACAAAAAAAGAAAGAAATATATATATATATATTTTTATTTCTGTATGTTGCACTTAAATTGGTTGGATTATTTGAAGCTAATGGTTGAATTTTTATTCTATTGTTTCTGTATGTTGCTCTTACAATGGTTTGGCTTATTTTAAGCTATTGTACTGCACTTAAAATGATTTCGCCTCTTTGAAGCTTATGCACTTGCAAAACTCTTGCTTTTCTGAGTTGTATCCTCATGATTGTTTGCACTTATTGTAAGTCGCTTTGGACAAAAGCGTCAGCTAAATGAAATATTATGTAATGAAATATTTTACCAAAGATTGTTCACTAAGCCATGCTCAGGATTGCATTTAATTTTAGTGGAGTAAAATGTACAATATTTCCTTCTAAATTGCAGTGGAGAAGAAGCATAACAATGCAGGATGACCACCGCCCAACCCTCCAATCCAAACTGATAAAAAAGGTTAACTGCATGCATTGTCATCTTCCATGGTAAATGTTTTGATACTGCCTCTAGGGGTGCCAAAGTCAGAAATGTTCCAATCCGACACATTACCAAAAAATTCTGCACATATCTTACATGTTATTTCCGCTAGAGGTCTTGGGACTATAAGGCTCCACCTGTTTTGTTTTTTTCTGGAATTAGCACATTGTTTTCTCACTTTGCTTCTGCTTTGCAGGTTAATGAACTGGAAACGTGTCAAAAATCCATTACAATTTGAGATTTCTTAATACGTTTTGAAAGGGCATGGTTTTTATTCTCCCCGTTGATTTATATTACAGCTCAGTATAGCAACAAAGCAACACATCTGACTAATTCGCTCTCTTTCCCTTTGTTTTAATATTCACACCTGTCCGCCACATTTCACCGTTCTCAAATTAATAAAGTGCAAAGTGTAAATATGTGAACTTGATGCTTTAATAACGTGTGAGGTGACTGTGTCGCATTCCTTGTTCATTCACACTAAATAATAAAATGCTCATGTTGTGACATTATGTCCCTAAGAATAGAGAAAAGAGGTGGAGTAGGGGGGGGGGGGGGGGAGAAATCAATACGCTGGCAGTTGCAGCAGATGTAGTTAATATGCGGCTGGGTGGGTGTAGTGAAGGATGGGGGGCATCAAATGCATCCACCCTTCTGTCATCGTATGAACTTGCAAACACGACAGCATGTTAATCTGTGTTTCACTTGGCACCGCTCGTTTGTCTCTTTAGGTTCCAGTGAAAGATAAATATGTTCTTCTTTGTGTCATGGTGGTGGGAAAACTGCATCTCCACGAAATTTACAGAATTTTAGTCGAAAAAGAACGATTGAGTTCCTGTTAGAGAGTGTGGGCTTGTGTTGAAGCCCATGTAGGGTCACTGTTTGAAGCTACAACAGAAGTCTGATCGAAAGGGTCAGCCACCGCGAAAAGATACGCAGGATTGGAAACTACTGTCCTTCTCAAATAAATAGACCAACTGGTCATGTAATACAAAGACTAACGGTTAGAAAAACAACTAAATCAAAGTTGTGAAGTCCATTTTGGAAGAAAGCCCGTGCTGTCTATGTTGCAAACAAAAATCCAATTCACTGATTTGAATTGATTCGTTTCCAGTTTTATTGTTTGCCCTTCTTCTCTTAGTCACCTTGATCCTTATTAGGTCAAAACTTTTATAGATTGGTTAAGAGTCTATTGAGGCAGAGAAGATGCTCTCAGGATTGTAATTAGCTTTTTTCGAAATTCTGTTAAAAAAAAAAAGATCTGTATTCCAAATCTTGATTAATTTAGAAACGCACACAACAAACTGCTGATTATCCATCTCTGAGTGAAAAGCTTTTATATTGTGTGTAAATATACATCAGATTCATGTGGTCACAATACAATTACAGACTGGTTTAAATTGAAAATCCCAGACGGTGATTGAAATGTAGTTGTTTGTTTTTTTCCACACAAGCATCTCTGCCCTTTGTGTTACAGATTACAGTCTGCATGGATTCATTATATAACAAAAGGACAGAATATTGTTTTCTGTGAATTAATGGACAGTATACATTTAATATCCCGGCTGGTGGCTGAAAAAAAAAAAAAGAAAAGCTATGTAAACTCTTTTAACATACAACAAATATTTTAACGGTTTCATAAACCCAAGGCTCATAAAATATCAGTGTGTTCAACACAATAAAGACCATGTAAGCCTTCAAGTAAAACATTAAGCAGAATTAATATTGTCAGCAATCAGTTTCTGGTCATTTTTCTTCACAGGTGAATTCTCAAAAACAAAAACAGGCCGGATATAATTAGACAGTGAATATGGACAAAAGAGACGTCTTTTGGCATATGGCAGGGTCAGACGGAGAAGGAAAATCTTGTCGTACAGCAGCGGAAATCTATTACCTTGCATACATATGGATTTATGACAACAACTGGCTTAAGAAATCTTGAATAACTTACAGACGGATGTTCTTATAAGCATCAATTGTTAATTGAAGACGCTGTCACACTCCCTGGAGCTGTCAAAATACATTTTATAAGCGTTCAAACTCAGCTTGATCAAATCAGCGGTCTATTCAGTGCTGCCTGATTCTCCTCTAAACCATCTTTTGCGCTTTTTCGCAAAGAAAATACTCAAATGTATTTTTCCTGAGACCCATCATTCACTGTACGAGGAAGCCATTTAAAAAAAAACAAAAAAAAAAAACTAATATCGGCCCGTCAAAGATGCTGCCGCTACACCGTCTTGGCTAAGGTGATTTCCCCTGACCCCAAGACACCGGATGACGACAACCTCGGTTGCATTTTTCATGTCTCGCCTCTGTAAACACAGGCGGCGCAGTCAGCAAGAAAGGCCGGGTTGTGCTGAGGTGCTCAGGTGTGCTGACAGGTAGATCTCTACAGGCCATATGGGGCTCACTGGGGAAATCATGAGCCGCCCTTCCTCACACAAAATGCACGTTTCAACCACACAGAAGAAGAAGAGTTAAAAAAAAAAAAGCTGCCGCACACAGGGGAAGCCCGTGTCGTGGTGGAGGCAAGTGAACGCATTGATGGGGGACAATGGAGCGGACTATCTGGGGTTCAGCATTCTTGTTGAACAACTTAAGCTTTCTGTCCTCAGAACGTTGTTGAACCTGACCTTTATTTAAATGCCTTGTTACTTCCGTGTGAAACATTTTCGCAGCCACACTGACATTTTCTAGCTCAAGGGTGAATTCTGAGAACTGGATAGAGGACTTCAAGATAGGGCCAATTTATTCCGTTATGAAATTTGGTCACTTGGTTTTCTCTCATGGCTTCGCCCATTTGGAAATACACATTTAGGTGAAGTCAGAGCGTTTCGTGCCAGATTCATTTCTGGGAGCAAGTGCGACGCTTTCGTGTCAGGTCACAGTTTGACCCGCCGCGTTTGCTTTGTGCAAAAGTTCAATCTGAGCCAATTTGAGAGTCAGTAATTGTTTATACGAAAGAATACAGGCACTAGTGAAGTTGGCAGCAATGCTAACTTGCCGTGCCATATCTACATTTTTGTTATCTATGTGCCATCTAGATTTGCTTTCAGCTATTATCCATGATATACTGTAACTTGGACGCTAAAGTTAGCAAACAATAATCTGACCGGCATACAGCCAACATTGATTTCACAGAATTAGCTATATATTTATTTTTCCTTGTGAATTATAGTACAAATTGTATTAACACACAGTTATGAGTCATGGGAGTTATGAATTATTGTCTTAAATAAAATAAAAAGTGTGTCGGGACCAACTTGAGCGTCTTTTTGTCATTGTACATGGCGTTTCGTAACACGTGTACGTTGTGTTTTATTTTACATACAGCATTTGTGACTTACAAAGAAGGACTGAACACACAGAAAGCAACACCCTTGTAACCAAACTGGTCAGTTTTTTTTGACATGACACAATGCTGTCAACATAAATGTCCGACAGTGTAGTCAATATTCTACAAGTTGGAGTTTTAAGTTTGAAGATTTGCCTTGTCATCTGTGAGAATAAGCAACATGCCGTCATCAACATCCATCTCTATTAGAAGCTCTTTGAAAAAAAGAGAGAAAAAAAAAAAAAAGTCTGGTACAAACACTGGCCAAATCAGAGGATAGCAGCGGAAACAGAGTGATAGCTGCGTGTTTGAACTTGGTAATTGGTTGGTTACTCGGTAGGCAATACAACAGAGGACCTACGGAGTGTGGTGTGTGTTTCCCAGCCCCACTGTGCAGCCTCATAGAGAACAAAGGCGGAGAATGAACTTCAGAGGGTTTTAATGCCTGAAGAGAAGAATATGGACATTAAATTATCAGGGGAAAACAGCAGGGTGTGAAAAAAGAGCCTTCTAAAGCCTGCGAACACAAACGTACATACAGGCTGCTTCTGACACGGAAACCTGGCCAAATTCACAGAATCCTTTATTCTGAGCTTCACACTGATACTCTCTCTCTCCGTGTGTGTGTGTGTGTGTGTGTGTGTGTGTGTGTGTGTGAGAATATTCTATATGTTTGCACATGCTTTAATTTACTTTTTTTTAATTGGAATTTAAAGCAATAAGCTACCATAATGTACATCCAGACATCCTTTTTCTTGCATTGAACATGTTCATATTTGGAAATATGCACAGTACTTAAAAAAAAAAAAAAAAAGAAGTTAGACCTACAGTAAATCTGTTATCAAAAAAGACAACAGTGTAGCTCATTTACTACATCCGAGAGATGAACCTTGTGGACATTTAGTGCTTTACATCACTAAATAAATGTGTTTTATTGCGCTTTTTGATCATAAAATCAGCCCCTAAACGAAGGAAACCAAGCCACAGTGTGAGCACAAAGTCAACTATTCGTCATCAGTGGAGAAGCTGCACGTTTGGTGTCTTTTTTTCTCGCTTTGTGCTGAGGAAAAGACAAAAAACACACTGTTCAGATAATTAAAAACAACCGAATGCGTTCTGATTTTTCAAAATACAAAAAACACGGAAACATATCGAATTTATCTTGTCATGACAACCTATTAATTAATAAGTCTCATTTCTAAAACATGGGCACACACAAAACAAATTTAATTTCTACCATTGCGCCCTGCATTGTGTATGGGATGATTGACAGGTATAGCTTGAAATTGGTTTAAAACAGCTTGAAAATGCACCGTTCTGCATTACACAGCAGCAACAACGAGGCCTTTGAGGGTCTCTCCAAATAGTCTGAATTTCAAAGTGAGCAAAAAATAAGTACAATGGGAAATAAAAGAGTATAGCTAAATGAAAAGAATCACTCCTGAGAGTTACAGCTTTACACACACACCTTATTAATCTTTAATATCTTGTCTTGCTCCCCCTTCTTTCCTCCTCTCTCTCTCTCCCTCTCTCTCTCTCTCTCTCCAGTTTATCTCTTCTGAAGCAATTATACCCAAGAGGACCGAGCACATAGGACATGCTCCCACTACCTAGAGCAATAATATATCATTACATACTAAACATATAGCAGCTACGCAAACAGCCTTTATTGCTACTGCAGGGCGAGTGCTATTTATAAGCACCAGCATAGCCACAGAGATCGCTCCTCTACCTGCGCTGCATTTGTTTATGTGGATGATATTTTAGATTTCTCTGCTTTTCTCAGAGCATGTGTGCACTGAAATGATGCCTGTCAGTTTGTCCATTTTTGAGATTTAATTTCAATAGCTTCATATTGACATTAGGGGGTGCTGGAATTCTTTAGAGTTGAGTTATGAGGCGTTGGATTTGAAGCAGTGTTGATAACTGACTATGTGATATATATATTTTTTTTAAACATCCAGAGTTCATAAGAGTTTTGATTTAAGTATAGATTCAAAAACTTCAGAAAAGCTTTTCAATTGAACTTTTCTGTTACACTAAATTAATGTCAGGTGATAGCGAGAATTGATTGGATACAGATTCTTTTTTTTTTCTTTTTTAAATGTGCAAACCATGTTCATCATCTGTAAAAAATCTGGTAGATCGAGACCAAATAACTGTGACGATGTTTGCACAATATTTCTCTCAAAATAATCCGGAAAGGCCTAGAGGTTTATTTGAAAAGCAAATTCTTTACATTTGATCAAGTGAATATATTTTAGATTTAGATTCCTCTCAGCAGACAAACCTGCTCTGCTGTCCAAACTGGAATCAAACGTCTTTCAATCTGTATCTGCCACAAACAACTCTTTTATAAATGCTAAAAAAAAAATAAAAAAAACTTCTACTAAGTAACTTATTCAAGTACAACTCATGAATTATTTAAGAGAACACATTTCCCCTTGTTTATTTATATATACATATGTATAAAATATCATTTATTCTAAGAGGGTCTATAAATCAAAAGTATTCCCAGAGAATAACAGATAAGTGAGGTTATTGTGCAATGAGGCCAGCTGGTGGTAATAATTTAATGACGTTTTACAGGCGCTATAAAGACAGCAAACAGATGTGGCATTAAGGATTATAAAGTTGGTAAAACTTTTAACAAGTGCTATGTATTTCAGCGGTACAACAGCACAACCCCCAGAATAAAAGGAATTTACACATCCTTCAATTCCAAAGCTATCAATCACACGCGTGTTATTCCCCTGGGAGCGTCTTTACATGCATATTTATCAGCTCAACATGCTAATTCCCGCTGCTATACGCCCGCCAGGCACGTCTCCAGGCGTGTTTATGACTCGTAATTGTTGATATCCTTTGATATATTTCTCTCAACTAAGACATCATTTGGTTTTTGTGGTCGAAAGTCAATGAGGCACAGTGACCCGAGCTTTCAATTCAAATTTACAGTTCAATATCTATTATATCTATTCAGTGCCTGGAGAAGAAGCCTCTTTCAAAGCAGAGGGGGGGGGGGATCGAGCTGTACTGTACAGCACTTATCAGCAGTAACGCTCATCTCAAGGTTAGCTAATTGATTGAAAATAAAATAACGGAAATGGAATTATTATTGCAGGGAAACAGCACTTTGTGTCATGCTTTTTTTTTGTTGCAGGATTTAGCTCGTCAGAGTGAAGTACCTCAGGGAGGAAGAAAAAAAAATAAAATGCCCGTTTGTTCTAAACTTCCGTAACTTGGATGTTGCTCACAGGAGTTCTCAATAGTTTATCATCTTCTGCCAAACAACTAATTGTGAAAAAAGTTTCAGCGGTATAAGAAACATGTGCCATATTGTTGCAAGATCCAAGTTCATCAGCATGCATTTACATTGCTAAAGAGCATATATGGCAGATGAAGCACTTCGGCATAAATTCAGCTCCACATCGGAGAATGAGTGGGAGATCTCTCTTGCTCGCGCTCTCTCTTCTCTTTCGGTCTTTTTTTTCCTTCTTTATCTTTCTTCCAGTCCCTCTTCCTCTCCCCTTCCCTTTTCGCTTTCCCACAGACACCTGCCGACAAGCGCACACCTCCAGGGAACCAACATCTGAGAAATGCAATTTGAGCATTTCAGCGCCACAAAGAAAAGACAAACAATGCTGGAAAAACGAGGGAATAAACACGCTGCCGAGTTGATGCTGGACAAACATGTCGCGTTCCCTCCAATTCACAAATGGCCCTGCCACGTTCAGCGCTCACAGGTGTGGAAATTCAAGGACATACTTGATTGCGCCCGTGGCCGCTGCTGTTGTTTCTGGGTTTGTTTGCTTGTCGTGCTCGTCTCTCTACTATTGTTTGACGGATTCGCTCCTTGAGGGATGCGACTCCTTTAAAATGACAGGAGAGGGATGGGTGCTCTTAAAAGACGAGAACAAGAGAATAAGTCTTCATCAAACGTTGCGCTTAGAGGAGAGATTCAGTTAGCAAAGAATCAGGTCCACAGGCCGAGTTTGTTGAAGCGGCAGCTCAGGGGGAATCGACTGTTTCATTAATGCCGTTTGGCCTGAGGGACCCGCGAGAACTGGCAAAATTTGACAGTTTTATTGACAATGATTATAAGTTTGACCAGCTAACCCGAACTCTAAACTTGCTGTTAAAGTCCTTCCCTTCATCTGCAACAACTAGCCTATTAAAGCTTAAGCTGCACACATTCTCTCTCACACACACACACACACGCACACACAGCAAAAGGGACAAATAAAAGCCTTTTCAGACGGTTCATTTCCAAAGAGAGAAAAAAAAAAGGAAATGGTTCTCGGTCAGTCTGTGAGTGGAGAATCATTCCTTACAATATGGACATTGTCAGTGGCTCATAAAAGACAAATAAGTAGGTGTCAGTGCAGAAATTACTTTCCATGATGAACTACACAGCCATCATCAGCAATGACACAGCGTCATTCACATCAACAACACAGGTGCATGAAAAATGGAATGGGCTGGCAGGAAAATGAATTATTAATGACACATTTAAGTATTATAACAGAAAATCAATGAGCATACCTGGTGTAATTAACATGCACAATGTTTTCCATAATCCAGCACAGTATAATTATGCCTCTCTATTCCAGAACACGTTAGCATTAGCTTTTTCTAAAGCACACAACACCTGTTTATTTGGTTTGCTTGTTCTCTGCCTTGCTTTTTTCCCTGTAATGATAAAGAGGCTGCAAAATGTTATTTAGCTACGCTCCGGTGTTAGATGTGGACCTACAGTAATTTGAAGCTGGCTGCAGACCTTAAGCTCAAAACCTAAGGGGATCAAAACTGTGTTCTTAATTTGCCTGTTTTAACAAAACTGGCTCTCTGTTTCTTCAGCACACTGTGTTCTGACCAGGAAAAAAAAAAAAACTATTTATATTTATTTTGTGTTCCTTTTGAAGTTAATACAAATGTTGCTGCACAATTTTAGTGACATAAATAGACTTCTACAAAACCCTTAGTGCTTATTTTGCTGGTTAATCGCAGAATATCTGACACCAAACATGTACATTTTATGTATTTCATGTGCTGCTATTGATTCAGATTGAAGAGTTGGGGTGTGGGCTTATCTCTGTATACTGTAACATGTCCACTAATCACTGATTACCACCGTCTGTTTGTGCTGTGACCAGTGGCAGTGTACAAGATTTCCCATCGTTCCTGAAGGATGCTGGGGAACAGCTTGAGCGGAATCCAGCACGGGACTGGGATTCTTGGCAAGTCAAACTTTATCAGCACAAACATGCGCAAAATGAAAACAAACACAACCCAGACTGCTAATTACCATCCGCTTGGACCTCTGTCCCCTATTTTTCTCTGAGAGACACAAAATGGCCGACTGCACCGTGCACTCTCCTAAAAATCAGAGGAAGCTTCTGCTGTTCGCTCTGTCCAAGGGACAGCCCTTGTTGCCTGGATAATACAGGTTGACACACTGGTAGCCCCAGTGATTTTTCAAACCTATTATTTCATGTGCAAAGTTATAAATTACACGACTGACACCAGTCTGGTATCTTCTGGGCCATGTGGCCTGAATCAACGCCAAATCCTGTGCCACTAATTTTACTAATTGCCTGAGCCCGGCCAACACTTTTCATTGGTGTGGAGCCTACAGTGTCACAGGAAGCTAATGAGCGCTAAATAATGTATGTGAACCTCTCTAATTGCTTCATTTCTCATTTTGCTTACCAATTCTCATATCATGCTTAGGGATGCCAATTTCTTTCTTGCCGATGATTCTGACAGTGGTTAATACTAATAACTGCACCAGTCTGTCAAAGGGCAGATCCTGGGAAATGAAGCTCGTCACAGCACTGCATTATATTGTATAATAGAAAAAACACATGATGGTCGTGAATGTATTTTTACATATATTATTTATCGAATAATCCTCTCTCTCTATGCGAGATAGTCAGGCAGAATCTGAACTCCGACCATCCCTCTTCGGGTAAACATTGCATTATTTCGGATGCGCTCATTGATGCATACAGCATCATCAGGTGAGGCAGCGTATGCCAGCATGTGCCACCTGGGGCTGTGTGTGTTTGTGTGTGTTTGTGTGTCTCCTCTTGTGTTGCTGTGTGCATATACAGATTGCGTATGTACGCGTGTGTCATTTTAGCTCACGCAGACATGCATATGGGTGTCTGACAGTGTGTGTGTGTGTGTGTGTGTGTGTGTGTGTGTGTTTCCCTCTCCGGCTGGGTTCCCACTGCAGCACCCGTTGGCCACCTCTCCTCCCAGTCCTATCAACAGGGAAGCTGTAATTTAGCAGCAAATTTGATCATCCAAATAGCTGAATATTTAATGGTATTAAATCGCTGGGTAAGAAAAGCTCTATTATTTATTTACTCCCTATAGTGTAACCTCTATTCAGGCAACGCCAGGTGGTCCTGTAAATATACTCTTTCTGACACACATGTTGAATTATTGACCGATAATTTATCATAATTCATGTCACTGAAAACTCAATAATGCTCTCCAGGACTTCACCGCCTCCTCCTGCCTGTGACCCAGGCAAAGACTGTGGCCCGTCAAGGTGGTGACAAGGTCGATGCTCCAATAATGAACAACATGGTTTGATTAAATCACATTTACTGTATATCAAGGCTGCAGTCAAGGCAAGAGAAGTTTGAATCAAAAAGGTCCAAAAAGCAGTTAAATGTCAATATGTGAAATTAATTATTTTCCTAAGGAAGTAAAGACAGAACATTGAGGCGCAAAGCTCATCTTTAACACTAAAGCACGAGTAGTATCGGCCTTTGAATGCATAGAAATATAAATAGTGTTTAACAGAAAGAATTTCTTGAACTGCGCATATTACAAAAAGGGAAAAGAAAAATCATTAAAACTACCATTTTTTGTACTATTTGCAAAAGACATCATCCAGACAGGTCCAATTCAAGCGAGACGCGAGTCCAAAAATGTCAGAAAGTGTCCTTAAAGACCAGATTGGCCATAACAAAGACAACAAGGGTGTTTTTTAAGCTGTCAAGATGTTTATTTCTACCCACAACAGCTTCAAAACCACCTGCAGCTGCATCCTTCCACTTTCTGTGACGGATATAATGTGAGGAAGGGAGCTTGAAGTGAAATGCAGGTGGCACACCGGTCTGATGTGGCTTTTAGAGTTTGAAATGTGCTCACCCCCCCCCTCCTCCTTCTTTTTAACACACCTCTGGGTCATGTAGTCTGTAGGAAAGAAATGCCAATAATTCAACCCAAAATTCAGGAAACATGCACATAGTCTGAAACCAAAATGAATGTTGGTGTCACAAATATATAATATAATAATATAATTATATAATTATGCTATGCCATGAAGAACATGTTAAACTACTCTTGAGTTTAGGCTTAATTTTCACATTTGTACTTGTACTCCCCCAAGACCCGTAAACAGATGTTGACGTGCACAATTGATAACTTAAATTAATATCTTTGAGGATATCATATTACGCTTATATAATTTGCTTAATACTATGTTGATTTTTAGTCATTACAGGCCACCATAAATGTAAGAGATTACCTGATTTAACAAAAGATGTATTTGTTTTTGATACCGAGGTTGTAGTATTTGACATCATTCATCGGTTGTGAAGAATAGTTTGAGGACAAGTCACATCACACGTGTTTTATAAGTGCGTTGAGCTTCACACTTTAACACCATTTGCTTAATATTCAAGCAATGTTTCAATAGTAATATGTACAATAACAGTTCACCAATCCTTCATTTAATAACCTGCACAGGTGGAAATTAGCTTTTGAACAAAAAGCACTCACAATAGTTGCTCACAGAATAACTGGGATTTTAGATCATTTGAAAGTGTTAAACATTTCATTCTAGCCAGTAAAATCATCATTACGGTACCTTGTCATTAATTCGGTCTAACTGGCTCTCTGATACACTGTCTTCTTTGATACAACTGTACGGTTTTCACTGCTCATTTGCCTCTTGTAAAAGGACTTTGCCTCGGCTTAGACGCCTTGTTGCAGTACAGTGCTGGATAAATAAAGATTAATTAATTGATTGATTGATGAAAGGGATCTGGTGGCATATTCAAAACAACAAAAGTCTGCAGCAGGTTTTTTGTTTAGGGATAATGCAAAAAAATAGTGGTATGCTGAAAGAAATATCTAAAAATACAAAATGCTCTTATTATCCACTAATGACAACACAGTACAGTAGTCATAGTGTCTAATGCAACACCCAAACAGAATGTCACTGGCAGGGAACACAACACCGCATCCCTTAATAGGATTGTGCCTGTATAGCAATTTGTCAAGCCAAAATATCCAGTATTTATGAGATAAATATAGCACATTGGAAACAAGTAAGAGAGAGAGAAATCACAAAATAGTCAATAGGATTAACTGAAGCATAAACTAAATGCTCCTTGATGTGTCATCGATAAAAGGATTTTTGATTATTCGTCACCATAAAATGCGTGGCAAGATTGTCATGCCGTCATTGTATTACTGTATCCCTTTTATCTGTCTGTCAATCTAGCCGCATTAGAATCTGGGCGCTGTTTTCTCCCCCGCCTTGTTTTTATTTAAAAATGGATTTAACACACAGTCTGCATTTAGAGTGCAAAAAAACAGATTACCTCATCGCCTCGGGTCGTTCACGTTGTGTTAATAAATGGTGAACTTCCACAAATGTGCCCTCCCCAAAGACACAATGTCATGTTAGATTAATCCGTCTGCAATCAATACGTTGAATTTGACACTTTAACACATTAGTCACGATGAATCATTTTCTTCACCAACAACGACAAAAACCCAGCAGACATCCACAACCATTCTAATAGGAAATAAGTGATATTAGTCTTGGTTTATTAGCTCATCGAGTGATCTGCGTCGTCTGAGTGCGGAACATAGTGTATACTTGTCTGATTCTTACTAGAACTTTGGTTAGGAGGCTCATTTCTATCAGTAAATATCTACAATTTTATTTGTTTTTTATTAGGAAATAAAACGCAAAAGCGTATCATGACACACAAATCCCAGAGGGTAGCACTCAGAAGAATTACTAAAAACACGCATTTCCAAAGTGGTCGTCATTGGAAAAAAAACAAACACAATACAAGGAAACATACACGTCGCTACTACGCAAACCACACCAGCCATTTTTTTATTTTTTTTTTTAAAGCAAGTCCTCAACTGAAGGTGAAACACATTGCTCCTCCACATCATGACATTTGTCACGGTGACACGCAGTGACAAACAGTACGTTTTGTACAAATAAGCTTTTTTTGAGTACGTATATATATTCTAAAAAAAACAAAGTGAGGCTTGTGCTATTTTAATGACTCTAAATGTAATTGTCTTCCTATGCAAATTAGTTTTGACAGCCATTCATAACATGAGAACTTAGCTGTGTGCTCCTCATCTGTTTGTTTACATAGACTATATCTTACAAGAAAGAGATAGATATAGATAAAGCTTTAGACAACACGATGCTATGTACTGTAAGCTTCTTGTATACATATGAATGCATGCATGTAATGTGTCCTGTGTGCTGACAGGCCTCTGGTTAAATAGCAAGCTAAGTAGATATATAACAGCAGATACTATACACCACAGTCCATCAGAGAAAAGTGGAAATAAGTTTTATATTTGTGTGATTAAAATAATCTCAGTAACTGAAATGGCCTTTTCAAAGTGTAGCTATGCTTTCCCTGAGGAAGCTGAAACTGGATGAACACGGTTTGGAGGTGAACGCTGCAGTATTTTTACATTAACAATGCATTACATTATTGTGTATATCTAAAAAGGTGACGCTCATTGTTACGGACCCACAGAGAATTATCGCCCAACTGTGCTCAGCGTCTTTCAGCTCTTTGTTTCTTTTTTCTTTTTTTTTAACAACCTCAAATTCACTGTTCTGGTTCAGTCTCACTGCTTTCATCAACCCTGTTTTAAGCTAAAAAGTTCAGATAAAAACAACTGTACGATACCTGCACAGCACCAAACGTCACGGAGACATAGGGTAAACATAGGGAAGCAATTAGAAGCCAAAGAGCCAGATAACGCTTATGCTGCTCTGTGTTTGCTGGATGTGTGAATAAGCGATTGCTAAAACTTTCACCAAAACAACTTTTTAAAAAAGGTGGTGATATGTTAGTGTTGTGTTTACAACTTGAACCATTCCCCTCATGTAACCGGAAAAAAAATCAGTTCATGCAGCCTAAATTTACATGCGATTATTTCAGGCTGAACATAAACAGAACTTTGCTCTTTGCAAATTGAGGTGAAGGCGCATCTGGGTAAGCTGAGAGTTTCAAGCTGAGCAAAAAATAAAAAAGGGGCTCATACGGAGGCTGTGACTTATGACTCCACCTAATGAACTTACAAAAGGCAAAAGTAGAACAAAGACTGGAAGAAAAAAACTTATACAGTACTGGAGTTTCTGGTGAGTTCTGAGATCAGTCATAGTCTGAGCTGACACACACACACACACACACACACAGTACTTGCTAGATAACTACAGCGAATGTCTGTACAGTCGGTACCGTACACAGGCTGTTTGGGTCACATTTGTGGAAATGACATAAAAGGCAATTTGCTTTGTGTTCAATCTGAAAACACCTTCACGCTGCAGAGCGCAACAGTTTCTCCTCACAAGACTTTCAGGGCGTAATTTAATAAAAAGAGAAAATATGTTGTTGAACAAACAGAGCTGGTTTTCTTTGTTTATTTAAAAAAAAAAAAAAAAAGAAGAAGAAGAAGAAAAATGTAGTTTTTGAAAAAAATGTTTACTTCAGTTTGAAGTTGGTCAACAAATATCACTGCACTACACTGCAAAAGAAATAAGGTCCATAACAAATGAAGGTGTGTTTCATGATGCAGCGGTTTTCATTTGTCGAATAATTTGGACACAATCTGTCTGTAACAAGACAAGCCTGCAGTCAGGAGGAACAAAAAGACAAAAAAAACTTTCCCAGCTGGCATAAAAAAAAAACAACTAAAAAAGTGTTTTTAAAACAACAATTTGATCTAAGCCTTACAAGTGAAATACATGTTTTGAATAATTTAACTAAAGCAAACATTTCTTGTTAATTTCGGGGTAATTACAGCCGTGCTAGTGGAGGGAGTTGGTAATTTAAGCTCTCGGGCTCCGCTAGTCACAACGACTCCTTGAAGCTTCAGTGACTGCCACAAATAATGTGTGCACTTACTTAATACAAATTTGCCTCGCAATCAGGCGAGTTCAAAGGGAATTCTGTGTGGTGGTGGATTAGGCGGTCGACATTACACCACAATAGCTGTGGATTGTTGTTGCAAAGGAGCACCAGCCCAAATCACACTGGTCAAATTACAGCCTGTTTTATGTTATTCAGATGATAGCAACGGGGAAATAAGGGGATCATGAACAAATCTATGCTGCTTTAGCTCCACGGGTGAGACCCAGGCAGTATTCATGCATGGCTCTAAACTGTGAGCTAAAGGAGCATAAATAACTGGCAGAAAATGGTATTTAATGAGCCAACATCAAGGCCCTCATAGGCAGTGAAGGCAACATTATCAAGAGGATGCAGGTGAGTACAAGTGGATACAAGCATGGGAGGTTTGGATAGAAGACACCATGTTCCGCATTCATCTCTACAAATTTGATGGGAAGTGACTCAGACCTAGCATGACGCTGCTGATCATTGAGGATGCTGTGTATCTTTTTTAATAAGCAACACATTTATGCGTGGAGCAAATTCACCCTCAAGCAAAACAAGCAAAACCTGGACCGGTGAAATTACAATGTGTCGTTTCAAAGAGAACACCAATTCTTCTGCAAATAGAAACCCATTTTAAACCCATGTTTTAACCTAAAGAGCCGATTGATCCTGATGTCATTGAGACGGACTCCTCATTTAGGACAGAGCATGACTACAGCTAACTGGTAACTTTGTATTTGTAGAGACTGGACAGAACTGAAATATCTGCTGCATCTACGGCTGTAATCAATATTTTTTTTTATCCGAAAGGGGGTTGCTCATGGTGAAGAATCTACAAAGAATTATCACCTGCAAGCTGCAGCTCCCCTCGGCTTTACGGAGCTTAGCAAGTTTCAGCTCATTGTTAAGCTGTCCGCCCGCAACTTTGCCGAGTTTTATCAACTTTAGAGTTGTTGTTGGCCGCAGGCAGCGGTTTTCAGCACAAAAAAAAGCTCTGAAACCTACGGTACACCACCCGCTCAGTCCCAAACAGCAGACAGAATCAACCAGAGACTAGTTGGTGAACATCGTGGAGCGTTTAGCAGATAAAAGAGTCTGATATAAAAAGGGACTTTACCTACTGCATTAAACGTTGGTATCAGATGTCAATCGCGAGGTCCAATATGACCGTAATTCGTACGAATACTGGTCTAAGATTTTCTGTCACATAAATGAATAAATGTGAACAACCGATGCAAAATTCACTACAGTTAGCGTAGCGTACCTAGCTAAACTTCTGAGCATGATGCACATTTTATAAAATGTATTAATAAAACAACTTACCAACAGACAGCAAAACAATTACACAGAATTCATTTACCTGTATTAATACTGAGTTTGAATGTGTAGAATTTAAATCAAACAATCTAACCCCGTATTAAGACACAACATAATCTTCTATTTAAAAAAAACAAACACATTTTCAACTTTGTGGAGGAATGAGAAACGTTAAAGCAATCTTCTAATAAAACTATGATAAGAAATGGGCAGAGCAAAAAGCAGAAACTGGTCTATAAAAGCTACAGCCAGAGACACAGCATACAACAACAAACAGGGACCTAATGTAAAATCCTACAGTAACAGAGATGATATCCCTCCTGGCAAACATATATAAAAGCCTCGGGGTGCTGATAAACTAAAACAGTGTAGATGGGCAACACTCCCAGCAGTTATCAACAAAATTGAAAAATCATATCAAATGTTTCCTGGCAACAAGAAGTCCCTCAGTGTTCGGAGCAACAGTTTTGAAGCAAATCCAAGGACGCCGTAGCTCATCGTATTAACCAAAATGTTGTGTTTTTGTTTATCACTGCTGCTTGACTTTTCTCTGAAGTGGTTCAAGAATAACTCAACTTCAGTACGTACATTTCGCGTTGACAGGTCCAGTCGTTTCTCTTTGAGCATCTGCACCGAGTGTGTGACAGCTGTTTGTCTGATTGGACATTCCAAAGAGTTTCATAGATTTTGACACATTTCCTTGTTGATACATATCTACTTAACTGCACATATTGTTTATTTGCCTTTCAATTTCAGAGAGATGTTGAGAGAGAAAGAGACATGAATATTCAGGCAGGTACGTACGTTGATGCTAATGGTAAACCCATTGCTCATTTGAAAGAGCTACAACAAGTGAGATCCCAACATCTGATAGTCAGACGATGGATAGACAGACAGACAGATACTGTAGATAGATAGATAGATAGATAGATAGATAGATAGATAGATAGATAGTAAACTAGCAGCTCTATGGACTTGCATCTTAAGTGCAGAAGCAGACGATGCATAATCTTCAGCTATGACACATTTACTGCAAATGATGATGCAGTCAGCTCTTGTGGGTTAAAGCTAAAGATAAACCAGGTCAACTGAATATTCCTTGTGGTTTGTGGTAAGACTGACTTATACATTATATAGTCACAGTCTATACAGCCTGTCTGCATGCGCTGCAGTCTGCTGAATTTCTTTGTCCCCCCCCCCAAAGTTGCTCCCAAGTCGCCCTTTTTACCCCGCGCCACGTTCGCAGCTGCAGGTGGCATTTCCGTACAATATTTAACAGATTCACACATGCCTTCGCCTCCGCCTGCACCCTCCACCCCGCTATCCCAGCGGGGACCCTGCATGGCGTTTGAGCTCTGAACAGCATTACCATCAGTCCAGTGTAAATAACATGAAGTGGCAACTCATAAATAGTTAATGATGCAAAAAAACCATGAAGTCGCTCCCCCGGCTCTCTGAATGCTGTGCTGCTGCCGGTTGCTACGTTTCCTGGAGGGTCTTGGGGGGCGCCCAGTGTTGGTTTGAATCATTGCCGGTGCCGTGACGAATTCTCAGAGCGATTAGTAACAGGTGGTAAAACGCCACAGCAGGTTATTCAAGGCAGGCTGATATCACAGAGCTAAAGGTAATTATAAATGTTTGCACTGCATGTCAATAGAAGAAGACATGAACATAAGACCTCAGCAGCAAATAAGCGATGAGCACTTTGTTGTTATGCTCAAAGGAGCTCACTGTGCTGGACAAACTACAGGCCTGCATGTCTGGAAATGGAGCACAGTGGGGGATTTTGAACAGAGTCCACTGCTGCTACTTTGTGAATAATGCAAGTACTCAAATCATCCTCAGTCCTCAGTTCCACTTTGCAATTAAATGACCTCTCTGGGTCTTCCACCAGTAGCTGGTCAGGATCACAAAATATATACAGTGCGTCAGTAAATATGACCAGATTTAAGAACAGGTATGTTTAAGTTGTGTCACAGTCAAATCAACACGCGATATAACGTTTTCATATTATTTTTGTAATAATACAAAACCTACCATACCTTAATTTGTCAGGTATTTGCTGTTTGTGTTTTGTTGACTTTGGCTTTACCTTTTGGCTCTACTTCTTTTGGCTTTCGACACAAACTCAGCTTACTGCACATTTGTGCGTGAGAAAAATACAGAAATGGCCCTAAGGCATTCATATTACACCAAATAAGGAAATACTTTGTTTTAATATGTCATATGGGCTATGCATTGACATATATATATACACACATGTATTCCTTTTGACCTCAGGGAGTTGTTGTCCTCCTTAAGACCTCTTACGAACAAAACTGTCATGGAATTCCAATAACAGGAATCCTAATAGACTTATTTGGGAATTTGAAGTTGCAGTGCTGCATAAAAAGTAATGTTAACATCAATCACAGATATAGAGCATGCATACACTGTTTTTAATCATGTTTTACTGCTGAGGTCTCCGAGACCCCAAACAGAACTAATGTGTCATTTCCTGTAGCAGATTTGAAACAGTTGAAACATGTTAAGTTAAAATCGTGTTCATAAGCTATTTTCATAAATAATCAGAAACTATTTTGGTAGGAGCTCACTAACTTTAACAAAATAAAAATGCACCTTTATGCTTCACGCAAGGATTTTAAAAACAATAATAAATATAATAATGCAACCCAATTCAAGATAAAAGCCCTGCAATAAAAACTAATAAATAATAAATACTACCTTTGTCAAGCTTGCAGCGTCAGAGAGACATCGATTCAATTCCAGGGCAGTATTTAGGCTATAGTAGTTGCTGTAGTGTTAGAGCAGCCCATTGTAATATAGTATTGAGACGTTTCTATTATTGTGTCCACCCCTAGTACTTTCCTATAAACACCAAAAATGTATCTGTGGTCTTTCAAAAAGAAAATCCAGGGAGTGGAAGGCTGCCAGTTTGGAATCTGCAGCCAAAACATGAATGTGGTGTCTTGGGAACAGAATAAATAAATGAATAAATAATTGAGTAAATAAATAGATAAATAAAAAAGGAAGGATCTGACACGAGGAAACAACATCCACGCTCGTCCAGACCCCGTCCGATCGGGTCCCAGACTGTGTTTGAACTCGGAACTCCTCCTCTTCCTCGAGGGCCGCCACATATCCCCCTTGATGCAGCACATTAGTTTCATTGCTGAATTGGATCTCCTCATGCACGCAGCGAGTTTCCCCATCAGCTGCCTGTCTGTCAGTGTGAGGATGGTAATTCGGAAGGAGGCTGGGGAACAGCTGCTCTCGCAACAGCCAATAATAATGCAAAAAAAATTACTAACCTTAAAAACCGCAGAGATGCGAGTAAATTGGGAATGTATACAGCTTTCGCGGGCCCTCTCCCGTGAATTGTCTCTTCCCTGACAAGCAGCTCATTGCATTTCCCATCATGCATCTGATCGGTCATTCAGAAACACAAAACACAAATAAGTCAAGTCGACCATCTGCTTGTTAGTGGCAACTATAAAAGTGCCTGTTTTAAAATAAACAATAAAATTACTTTGACGGGCCAGAGACCACCTGAATGGAAAATCAAATATTTTGTGTTATTTAAGGTAGGTGTCTGTCTTTCAGCTATAAAACAATGCTCGTCTTTAATTTATTACAGCAACACACACAATACTTGTGTCGTCCTCATTTTCTAAATCAATAATCAGCCCAGCATGCTTCATTAACAGTGACCAATCAGAGACAAGCTGGGGATCTCATTTTACAACATGAGCATTCTGAAGACATAAACCATCTGCTACTTGTAGGAACAGAAAAATCAAATTAATCCATTCTTATCATGCATTCAGATTTTAAAGCAATTAAAGATGTTCTCAGTCTAATCGCAGACACAGAAGTAGCTTGGTAATGAGGAAGGCAAACTCTTAGGTGAACTTTCCAGGGTTCTCAACGGCGCGTTTGGAAACTTTACAAGTCTCGCACACTCCAGTGAGCCGTTAGCCGGTACAATACAGATGTTGGCAACAACAATGAATTTTTTATTAAGCATTTAATCATTGCGAAAACCCAGATTTCCCATAATAAAGGGCTCAAATTCAAAATCCTGGGATGCCAAAATCATCTACAGTGTAATGTTTTCTTTTTTAATATAAGAAATAAACAGCTGCCAAACAAGCGCAACTGGTTTTAAGATTATATAAAACCTGATGATGAACTAGAATGTTGAATTTACCTTAATTAAGCTTGGGGAGTTAGGCTTGCCCAGAATGCTAATTTGAGCTCAGATGTGGTGCCGGTGCTTTGGTAACCTCAGAGGGCTCGGGCATCAAACCCATGCAACCACAGCTTATTACAGCATGATGCTGCCCAATTAAAGCTGAAGTATGGGTGGCTTTAAGACAAGACACAATATGGAGCAAATTCTTACATTGACTCCTTATCCTTTATCATTAACCTACAGCACATCCATGGGATAACAGACACTGTGCTGTGAGCGTCAGCTGTGCAGTGAATCTGTCATTAACAGCCGTGCTCTGGGGCATCATTTACTCTTTTCTTTCAGGTTCATCAGCTGAAAACAGGATATATTATAATAACAATGGCCACCTTATTAATAAATCCAAATCACTGTAGGCTGTGTTCATGTTATTGTCGAGTTGTGACAGACAAAATGAGGTGGTGTCACTACGGTGTGACATTCCACCAGCGTGAAGGATTTCTTTAATAAAACTCCTTCCTTGCATGTCACTCCTAACAGGCCTTCCCACGACAGCCACAACTGTTTCACCACAGACAGACCAGAACAAAGCCCACACACGTAGATTGAGTGTACTTACAGGCAAACTATCGCTGAACGCCGCGGAAGCTTTGATGGGGGCAACACATCAGTGTACTCACATCTTTTTCGCTTGTAGTTTTCCTGCTTAAGTACCAAGTCTCTCAGTTGAAATTGGCCTTCACACTTTATAACATGCAGGAAAGACTTATATTGAGCTAAACAAAATTGTGTTTGTGCTTTTAAGGAAAAGTGTGCCGCTCACACGGTGCATTGAGTTTTCCTTCTTCCTTTTGCTTCTAGATTATTGTACTCATCGGGGCTATATTCCTAGTTCCGTCCCGTTCTCTTCACCCCAGCACACAAATTTCATGTGCACTCACATTCGTGGCCCCAGTTGAAATTCATGAAGTCCCCCTCCCCCGCGCCCCCACCCACACACCCCAGTGCTGGGGTTTGCCGGGCTGGCGACCAAGCCAAGAGCGCAATGAGCTCATTGTTACGCTCCGACTGCTGCTCTCGATTTCAGAGCTATCAACAGCTGTCGATCGGAGATGTCCTGGACCCCGTCCATCAATCACAGGCCGCCATCATCAGGAGACAAAACAAATAGCAGTCAGCCAAATGTACAGCCCAGTCAAACCGGGTGCAACAAAACACCGCTGACACAAACATGACTCAACTTTTGAATAAAAACTCATGTCTCATGTAGTTGTTGACAGACTGTTAAAAAAGGTCAAAAGTTCATCAGTGCGGGACGTTTGTGTGCTGGTCCTGGTAGAGCATGACAACAACGCTGCCAGGCTGCGAGTTCTGAGGTCACCCATGCTGCAAGAAATAAATTAACTCACTGCTCTGTAGCGCTTTCAGATGTTCAAATGTTTGTTATATTACTATTATGTATCACTAAACTGTATTTAGTTGAAAAGTGACCCAAGTCTTGTTTTTACAACAACACTGTGTGCTACACGGACACATGCTTGAGACATGCGACACCATTTAATTATTGGAACCCTGTTGAGCTCCAGTACCACGATGATGCAGCAACGAATGAGTCTCCATCTTGTTTGTATCGTGCAGAGCATGTCGGCGACGCGATGCACATTCCTGTGTCACAAACAGGCAAACAGACACCAAATAGGTTGATGTACAACAAAATATAGATTTAAAGTTTACGTTCAATTTACTAGTTTTTCCAATATTACCGATCAGAGTAGTAATACATGCAAACTGTACTTTTAATTTTGTATTTTGTATTGATTGGCAAATTTCTTCTTTGCTTGACGGCCTTTTTTTTTTTTTTTTTTATACATCCAATACACTGCACCTCCCTGTGCAGTGGTACATCGCAGGAATTACAACATTCTGCCAGTTGCGACCATGGGCTATAGTAGACAGGGACTGCAAGATGAATGTATATTTGTTGAATAATGAGTCTAAAATACATATCTAGAGCTGAAACAACGACAATAAATTGATCTGCAACTATCGTTTAAGTAATATTTCAAGCAAAATACATTTTTCCAACCAATTTAAATTGAACATATTTGAGTTTTGCATGGTTGGTCGGACAAATGAAGCAAATTATACACCAAACAAATAATTGATTAAGAAACTCATCAATATTCAAAAGAATTGTGAGTTGCGGCCCTATGCATACAGAATACTTTATGTATATATATATATTGTATATCTTCCCTGTCCTGTACTGTATTATTACTACAGGTCAGTACACAAGCTGCAGAGTAACAGTATTGTAAATATAGATCTTACTAACAGAGTGCAGGTAAATAAATCATCACCCAATCCTGCCCCGACACTAACCATTGCACCATCTGTTAGCATCAAAACTATATGACACAAAAGATACATAATTAATAGTTAAACAACAATCTAATTGAAACGGACAAACTGGATGCTCTTGCCATTAGGGAACTCTAATTATGGGTTAAGTTTTAAGCTAGAATGAAATATTTAAACAGGAAAATTATCTTTCCCTCTCCAGTCCTGAATGCATTAATATGGATATGTGAAGTGCATTCGAAGTGGGACCTACAAGATGTAATTTTCCTTCATCAAAGCAGTTACTAATTGTTAAGTTTGCTGCTGTGCCATATGTGCAGTGTTGCTGGATGAGAAATGCAAAACAGCCTTTATTTATTATTTTTACCTATCTCAGGTCTATAGAAGTGATTGCTCTTTCTGCAAAGTTGACGCCTGCACAGCCATGTGTAGAAGAACCTGCATGTTCTCACCAGCAGCTGAACAGCTGCTCTGTGTATCCTTGTGCAGCCTACTTGACCCCACTGACCAGCATTTATATTAGTTACATCATCCTAATGTATGAATGCATTATGCAAAGCCCTCCGCCTCTTGATTTTACAATAGACTTGATCTTTGCACGTACAGACCAACAGATGTAGACACACGGATATAGACGCACACACAGACATGCAGACACACACACACACACACACGTAGTGGGTAACATGATGTTTCCCTCAAGGCCTATCAATTCCTATGTGTAGCAACCACAGATTCCAAGCCGCCATCAAAATCCAAACAAGATCCGTCAGCAATTAAGGGAATACGGGGGGACATTAGAAAGACGAGCTGCTATCCGGCCTACATTCCCATTCCCTGCACAGCGGGCAATGGGATGAGTCTGGCATGGAGGCATTCATGGAAGACCCACGCATACCCTGGGTCATCTATATTCCACCCATGTTATGGCAATATTGATATTGGCAGGCAGGCTGCTGATATTGGGTACGTAATGATGCAATTAAAACAGGAGCCATTTTACTATTATTGGCAGGAATGTGTGCCCCCCCCCCTCCCATTTTAGGAGGCAAATATGATTTGGAAGCAATGCAGAGAGATCCGGAGAGAACCCACTCGTAATAAAGGAATTCATCTTGTCATATCAGTGTCGTTTTTGGTTCATCTGTTAATGCAGTTTATTAGAGGGAGGAGTTCTACTTTTTGTGGCGGCTCGCATATTTACATAAAGCTATCATGCATGCGCTGGTCTATGTTCTCTTTAAATCACAAAGTACGTTGCCATAATTCACCTTGCAACAAACCATTGAGCCGAGTCTTATGTTTTGCTTAACTGCACTCAAGTTGAGAATCAAATATATAACGAGGAAGAAATGCTTTTCTTATCCATTATTGAAGTCATCTGCAAAGATATGAGTTCTGAAAAAGAGCCCAGAATGAAAGAAAAATGCAAATCAGTCCAATAATATTGGTTTATGCACAGGTTATATACCTTGGAAATAAAAGACCTGAGTGCTTTTAGAGCCATATGTTGTTCCTTTGTTCCAAGAGGGGAGATGCCTTCATGTCACTTATGTTTCTGATTAGCAAAATGATTTATGCCACAATCACTCAAAAATTCAGACAGCGAATGTGAAAATGCATTGTGACTCCACCAGATGTGAACAATAAAACAAGATTCCCATTGTAATCTGGGGTACTTAGTTTATATGAAGCTAATATAAGGCACTCTTGGATGTGGCAAAGTCACTCTTTTTAAAATTTGACTATAAATGATTGGAAATAAATTGTGTGTTTTATGCTGGATGGCATGAGTGGGTTGATAAATTAGGAACAGTTTTGTACCCTGACTTATCTACAAGACAAACCTGGTAGAGATCACAGGGATTAATTGCTTCAGAGGTGTGAAACGCCGCTTTCCCATTCTTCCCCGCGCATTCCGCGCCTAAACAATGATTAATCACCCTTTAACTATTCTCCAGAGGATGCCAGCATTTGCCAAGCCTGGCCTTATCCGCCGAAATCCGCCTGTGCAGGTTGGGGAAGGTACTTGCCAGGTACAGTGAAGGCAACCTGTCCTCATCCGTTATCAGATTAGGGAAGTGTCAGGGAGCAGACGCACAGGAGCAACGCTGTTGTTCCTCACAGATCCCAAATCACTGCCCACCAACTCCTCCCCCCCACTTTGCTTCCTCTACTAGCAGCCCGATCCACCCCCTCCACCTCCGCCTCCCTCAGCTGCCACTCACTCCAAAACCATCAGCCCCGTCAACGCTTCCCAGCCAGTCACGTGGCCGGGCTGCTCTGGCAGCTCGCGGCGCTGCTGATCTTCTGCCAGCGGTGAATGCTGTGAATCAAATCACGTGCCTCCAACTTCTGTGGAGAGTAAAAAAAGTACCCTTCAAAAGCAAATTTTTTTTTAGGACCAAATATATGCAATAACTGTATGTAAACCAGTGTTATGTCATATCTACTATCAGCATGTCAAGTTATATTCACATTCTGACAATATCAATGAAAACAACATCCCGAAACAATTTATTTTTGAACCCGAGTGGTTTAGGTTAACTTTGATATTAGAAAATTAAATGTGCCCTAAAATATATGATATACTTTATATATCATCCTCAATTACTGATGTTACACCCTTATTTATTGCATTTGTCTCCATGGATACACAATGCGTGTCCTTATTCCTTTTTGATGTGACAGGCTACTGTAACAATGTAAATTCTCATTTGGAATTATTAATTACAGTAAAATACTTATCACAAGTCTTTTTAGAGTAGATTTTATACCCTACTGTTGCTCACTGACCTTTAAAGCAACGGTTCAACATTTTAGGTTTTCTGATTGAAACATATATCATATTAATAAGTAAACTTTAGAGGTTCTGGTAGACACATTTTTTTAAATCTTTGAACAAACCTAGGTTAACCGTTTCTCCATGCTTCCAATCTTAAGCTAAGCTAACAGCCTCTAGCTCTAGCTTCATATTTAGCCTACAGGCAAGAGAGTGGTAATGATGTAACCTTTGGCAAGAAAGTGAATAAGCGTTTCTCCCAAAATGTCAAACAGTTCTCTAAATGACATCTAATTTCCTTTCTTTTTCTTTGCTCATCTATCCATCTACAGTGATTATAAGACTGTGATTGCATATGGACAGTCTGAGTCTGTGGTTACTTTGTACAAGTGAGTTGCAGGACATGCAACTAAAATCTAAAGCGAATACGCATGTTTAGCGTGAGGGAATTCTAAAAAAAATGTAAATAAAATAAAAAGAATAAATGAATACCTCAGTCAGTGCACTTGTTCAGTTGTTAAAAATAAAGATCCACCCTCAAAGTAAAAGCCATAAAGAGGTCACAGTTAATAAAGTGAGAAACAAGCCTCAGAGGGAGCATTTTGAGTCATAGATCCCAAAAGCAAACAATAAAAGGAGAGACAATCAATAAGTCCGAGACCTCACACAACCTGAGGACACGTGTGACAACTTTGCTCTGGTCAGTTAGCAAAACGAGGTTATCCTTTTAATATTTCATACCACCTGCAGCGAGCGTCTGCTCACACTAATGTGGGAGACGGATAAACAGGCTGTTGGTCCCTTGTCGATCTTTTTGATGACCATGGCTCATAAGTGCCGGCTTTATCTCCATATCGACTCAATATCCCAAATGGATAACTTGTGTTGCCTCTGATTTGCGTTGGAAGAGGAGTGAGGCGTGAAAGCTGCAGTAAAGGCAGGGACACCTCTTGCTAATGCTGTTTGAGCTGCCTGGAGGCCCTGAGGGGCTGCCTCACACTCTGCCTCTGTCTCTCCGTTCCCCCTCACAGATGGACCACACTCCACCACTGTCTACTTAACGCTTCCCTGCCCTCCATCAGCTGTCAAATGCAATGCTATCACTTTGCTATACAACCAAGATAGCAATTACTCAACAGGAGCTTCACCACAAATGCTGAAAGGAGCGTATTCGCAACAGTGCAAATGTGCCACAGCACGGGGATCGTGTTCTGATGAAGCAGTTTTCATTCACATGGATGCCACATGTTGACAGAACAGGGCATGTTTTTGTTGAATGAAATACACTTCATAAGATCAATACAGTAGTTTTCTATTGTCGACAAATTCCCCGAAGAGAGCAAATCCAACAGTGTGATAGCCCATCTCTTAATATGTTTTTACGATTTCCCTTTTGTGTCTCTTGCACTTAGCCTCAAGCCCCCTAAAAATCATAATTTTTAATACTTAAAAACGGGTCACAAATATGTCGTTTTATTTTCATAAAAAGGTTCTGTAATTTCATAAAAACAGCTGGATACCGTGTTCTTTTAGCAAACGATACACAAACAGGAGGGAAAATTGCATTTGCTGGGGTGTATTTTCACCTGTGGATTAATACACATTTAGTGCTCTAGCGAGTATATCCTATTTAGCAGCAGGACACTGTAAGTGGGGTTGACTCAAAAAATATATAAACGACACTTCCCAAGTTCACTGTAATGAAAGAACGTGTCAACCAGTGCAACAGTGTGGCTCATCGGTGTATTTTATAGGATTGTTTGTGTTGGATGGAGCGCCACGGCACAGAGGATCAGGCTATATCAAGGGTGAGACACACCCTTGGGATTTGGTCGTTTCATGAGATTTGTTGACAATAAGTTAACAATGAAGGTAAAGGCGGAAAACAACATTGAAAGGGAAGACAAAAAGAGAGCTAAAGGGAACTTTCCAAGAGCTCAAAAAGAGTTTGCAAAGCAGAAAAGCACTTTACATGAAATCCTTTTTTAGTTTACATGTTTTTACAGGTGCATTACGTGTACAAACATTTAGGCTACGACTCGTCCACCTGCAGGGCTCAGTCTTTTAAAGCTGTCAGCAACAGAGAAGTGCCAATCAGTTCAGCAGGTGTAACAAGTGGCTTACAAAGGTGTCTTCAGAATTGCCTGATAGAAAGTCTCACATTCTGGACTACACTATATTGAGAGGTGATTGTAATTTCTACTAACATCAATGACAATGGTAAACTGAGCCTTATAAATGCTGTAAAGTAGACTTCATGGCAGTTGTATTGGATTGCATTAGATTGTGCAAGGTGTACCTAATAGGTTTATATGCATTTCAATATTGAAATAGATACATTTCAATGTGTAAGCAGTGATACATGCATTTACTATTGTGAGAAAAGTAGGTATCGTAAGAGAGTGTTTCACACAGTGTTTAGAGGAATAATGATTTTGAGTAAAAAGTTTGGTCCAAAGCAGCTGAGAAAGTAAAACTCTAACCACTGATTACAATTACAAATCACAGATTGTTCCCAGACTGCACTGGCCCCATGTGGGATGACTAATAGAGACCAGCATTGATCAAATTACTTTCAGAATAAAAACATAGTATTTGTTTGTACAATTGAGGGTTTTTTAAATTCCTCATTCAAGCACCATGAACTGCGCGGTACACCTAGTTTACCTCGAGAAGCCTCGCTCCCGGGAGAAGGCCTGCAGGAACTTGTGATCCGTAACTCTGTAATTATTCACTTGACAAGGTCTTCCTTGTAGTACATCGTGCATTAGGCTCATTTAAACATGTGACAAAACACAAGCATTTTTGACAAGTCTCACATATGTTAACAATGGCAATGTGTTGCTGCGGCGGCAAATTAAAAAGACATCTTTACACCTAGAGACACATTCTCATAATGTTACAATATGCAATCTGTTATATTCAAATAAACAGGAAGTAAAATGTGAATGTACAACAGTGTTAATCAGTTAGATTTATACTTGTCAGATGTGGGAGGGTTTGACAGACCTTATTTTATTTATTTATTTATCTAGCGGATTATCACATTTTCATTACAGCAGGCTGTTAAAACAGCTCAATCAATCAATGCGCTTCCATCCATCTGTCAGTCAGTCAATCAATCAAGATAGACAGACAGAGAAAAGGAACAAAACATCATAAGATGAGGAATGTGGAAATATTGTGCCTTATCTTCTTATTTCCAGCAACTATTTCTGCATAAACTTAATTTCCTCCTTCTCTGTCATTGGCTAATAAAATCCTCTACACATCTTTATTACTTTCTGACTGGTGTTTCCGTGCAGCTGCTACACAGGACTGTTCGTTCAACACCAAAAGGTTAATCGAATTAACTACAGTAAATGGACAAAAGTATGTGGACACCCCTATATCAATGTAGCCAAATTTCTGATTCTTGTGTCAACGTTTGAATACATCAATGGTTAATCCGTATATTCTATCGGATTACACTCGCAGTTTTAAACACGCGGTCTACATGGTAAATTGAAACCAAAATAAAAACAAAAACGCAACACAACTATTTGGTTAGGCTGAGTAAAATATCATGGTTTACTAAGTTAAGACCGAACTGAAAACAAGTCAACGTTGACTTTTGGCTTCTCACGGGACAGACTTTGACTCGAGTTATTTGGGATACGCCGAAACCAACATAATCCGGGAGAAAACATTCTTTCCTCAAAAAAATAATTGACGAACCAGTTTGGTTGTCCGTGAATGTCGTTTGTGGTCGAGGACATTCCTTTCTGTCCAGCAGGCAGGTTATGATGTAAACGACCAAATTCTTTAACAAAATAGTTGCTAGGACACATTCCCGACTGTGCTGTTGTGAAAATGGATTTAATAAGTAATTCTGTGTCTCTATTTCAACCATTTTTTTTCACGCTGTGCCTGCTAAAGGGTAGCTGTTTATATCAGGCATGGCAGAGCAAAGTTTGGGTAAAGTCGTCACTTTCTGCTCCAAGGAATCGTGTGACCAGCAGCTGGCAGGTGCAGCAGTTTATCACAAACCCAGAAATAATTGAAAGTGACAACTGGCAGCACCACAAATGATTTATTAGTCTTTTACTCAGCTCCTAGCCATCCTCGGGGCTGGAATCAATTATTCACCAACTATGTGTCTTCAAATCATTAATTCTACTGTGTGGAGCCAAACGCCGTCCCACTTCATGTACCTCCTCGTGTACCAGACCTTGGACTTGTTCCACCAGGTTGTGCTCCGTCTGGAAGACATCTGCATCTGAGCGTCCAGCAGAGATACAGTCAGAGCGGGGTCACATCAGGTCATTTGTAACACTTCGAGGAAGAGGAGCCACATGAAGATATTCAGAAATGTCTCAAAAACACAGCACAGTCAGGCCAATTCATTTCCCCATTAGAGATGTACTATTCAAATGATTGGAAATCATCACTTGTGCAGCACAAATGAAAAGCTCAGAAATATCAGATGTCATCATATACAGCCAAGTATTGTTTATCAGCCTGATATTACTTTCATTCAAAATTGGATATCAGCCAGTCATTGTTGTCCCTATATATAACGGATACAATGCTTATCCGTGTGGTTTTAATTATGATTCTCAATGTCTAATGATGGGTTTAATATTTTTTTAATTCAGAGCTTTAGCATCGCTTGGATCACAATTTTGTTTCAGAGGCTTTTCAAACCTGCTAGTGGAAAGAATTTGTGTCGGAGAGCAGTTTGACAGTTGAGATGTGGAATAAAATCAAAATAGAACAAAAATCTTTGGTCAAATGAAGCAAGCGCTTATTATTTATCATTCATTTGGAACTCTACATAGACGAGCATCATCTACCTCAGCATTTTAACTATTAAAATGATCTGCTCTTTCTTTTCACGTTTCTTTTTTTTTTATTCAGGCGACGGCTCTTAAAGGAGAAGGCTGATGTAATTCTTTGTTTTGCATCGTCTACAACAGTCCATCTCTCAACACTTTCTGACTCCCATATTCTGCCTGTAGCATTCATCCCAAAGCTCATTTGTTCCTACTGAGGACGTTCATCTTTAAAAACAGACACAAATACATACTTTTGTTTTAAAAATAAATACAAAGGGATTTCCTAAAACAGCTGGCCACTGTATTTTTTGACAATGAGCTAATAGTGCATTTATTGGGAAGTATTTTCAGGCTGCGTATTAATACATATTTGGTGCACTAGTGAGTATTTACTGCAACCAGATGGTTTACTGTATGTGGAATCAACCCAAAATAAACTGTCTTTTTTTTTCAAAGTTCTAAATGAGTGGTAATTGAATAGTTTATTGCCATGTACAGTAAATACAGAGAGACTCGTCTAGGTGGCATCTGATGCAGAAATATGATTACGACTAACACAGAAGCATATAAACATACAGCATGTGTCTAAATCTTTACAACTGAGCATGTGAAACGCTTCAACCGACTCCAACACGACGTGAGGTTGACCGTCACGGAGTGGGATACATCCGCTCTCTCACTTTAGTTCCGTTCTCTCGTGTGTCGACGCTGGAGTATAATGACGTAGAGCATGAGACCAGCCTGGTGCAGGACAGTACGTCGTGCCGTGGTAATCATCTTCCTTCCTTTTATTTCAACTATATCAGTTATTCTCTTTCTCTTCAACATATCCAAACACAGGGGACAAGCAGTATGTCATTTTTCCTTATTTTTCCATCAAAAGAGTTTAAGTTTTATGTATAATTAATCTGGTGTGGTTTTAAAGTTCAGCAAGCAGTATTTTATCTGTTATAACTCAAGCCCTCTCATCTTTATGAATACAAAGCATATATAATGTGCTGCCTCCCTATTATTAATTATGGAAATAACACAACAAAAGCACATCCTAAATCCATTACTGTTGTAAGCTAGACTTGTCTCAATAAATCAGCGTCTACAATCAAAATTGAAATAATTTTTTATGCATAATGTATGTGCTTGTTGCCACAACATCTGTTCATTATGCAGAGTAATGCATTCTTGTAGTTTTAAAAAACTTCAGTCCTATAAAATAATCATAATGACTGCTTCATTACAGAGCACGGGAAGACAGAAGTACATTTTACAATACGTCTCATGATTTACAGTTTCCTCTACTTTTTATAGTCAAGTCAATCACAAGTTTGAGGGGAAAAGTGTGGGGGAAGACTCATTAAGGCAGATGTTTGTGAAATCACATGCGTTCATACAAAGCACATCAGGCTCGTACGTGAAGTGGGTGTGAGGGGTGTTTGGACCCCAGAGCCCGAGTCCCCTGTCACTCATAAAGAGCCCCGTGAGGAAACGTTCGTCAGTCTACCTGGGCTGCATTTATTAACGGGGTTGAGTTCGCTTTTCATTTGTGTGCACATCTCCTTGAAGGGAAACATCAAGGAGCATTGTTCTGTCATACATGTGTGGGAAAAAAAAAAAAACACTCATCATTAAATATGGTCTTAATTGGCCACATGGGGGCACTACAATTGAATTTCAAATTTTTCTTTTACACACACACACTAAAAAAAAATAAAATAAAAATATTTAAGGCCATAACTCAACACCTTTATTTCAATTTAAGCAGTAACATTTGCTTTAGTGTGGTTTGGACTTCCTACAATGACTGTGAGCCAATCATTTCATAATTGCAAACCGTCGCTCGCGTCACATGCGGGATGTAATTCATTGACAGAAAACGTTTCATTCACAATACCCACATCCCTTTATCAATACTACCGATGCCCTACTGCCTAATGGGTTCACAACACCTTATGTGCACACAGCACTTTTTAAATAAGCGATACTCCTAATTGCTAATTATATCACTTATAACGCACAATTTTTTATGAATGTATTTGTCTACATACATGGTGGCAGTGTGTGAATGTGTGTGAATGGGTGAATGCTGATGTGTTGTAAAGCGCTTTGAGTGATCGCAAAGATTGGAAAAGCGCTGTATAAATGCAGAGCATTTACCATGCAGTCCATTTACATACTGACTTTATACAAAAACTTTAATATTAAGTATTTGAGTCATTTACAAACCCTGGAAATAAATAAGCTTGAATTCATATTACAGTTAGGTTCAGACTTATGTTAACCTGCAATTAATTAATGTGCACCATCCTGTTACTGGGATAATAAGATAACATGAAAAAAAGTTTCTCACCCTTATGTCAGCACTGATTTATAGTATCGCTGAGCCAAAATGAGGCCGAATTGGAACAACACAATAATACCAGCCTTCAAAGAAAAACTTAAGAAAAACAATGGCGTTAAAGAATTTCGACATTTTACACCAAAGACTTGTTGAACACAAATAGTTTGAGGAATAGAAAGGACGTGATGAATTAGTCACCCAGTCTAATATGTCTCTTTAATATGGTGCACGGTCTCTAAAGAGCTCATTTAGTTATGATGACTTTCTATTAAAACTTTCATATGAACTCAGAATAAGACACAACTTCCAAACTCTTTGTCTAATTTATAAACTTGGTAGGACTCAAAATATTTCGGGTTGAATTCATGATATAGTCATGTCAGATTTATGCTAAATTGCATTTCATGTGTAATTTTATTTCCCCAGTGACCACTATTACCTACTTGCAGAAAATGGCTGAGACTCCCCAAAAGTAAATCCGAACTGAAGAAGCTTCACTGTATCTGTCTATACTTGATAAATGCTGTTTACATTAACAATATTTTATGTTGGGATCTACTGAAGATTCATATTAACTTCAGATAAACTTTGCACAGAATGAGGACTGAAGAGTTTGTCCTCCTTCACTTCACATTGGAAATGTATTAGGAAGACACGTCTTAATGGCCAGCATGAACAGGAGATGACTACAGCAGCAAACAGCTTTTTAATAAATATATGTGCACCTGAATTTTGTTTTATGGCAAACTTGAAACTCGTGAAACTATCCTTTACTACTATAGTGCGGAGAGTTGCGCTTAAACAAGACACTTCTACATCCAATTTGTTTTTATTTTAAGGGCTTCGACACCTACAGTAAAAACTCCCAAAATGTGTGCAATGCGTACTTCATGCTCCAAAGTGTACGATGTTAGAGATAGAAAACTGATGTGAGAGTAACTGAAAAATGCTGCTGACCAAAAATGCTGCTGACCAGAAAAAAAAAAAAAAACACTTATTGTTCAAGATTTTAAAATCACAGCAAGAGAACATTTATATTTGTTATTGTTTTGCAAAGATGCAATAAGATTCCTCATACTGAGTGATTTGGAGACGTGCTATTTTGGGATTAATCTCGTCATTGTTGGACGGCTCTAAAGAGGCAATGGATGACTATTTTATCCACGAAACTGGACTTAATGTAGGGGAAATATAAATAAGAATGCCGTGGTGTTCTCGGATCTTTCTGATAAGAACATTATTTGCCAACATTATTTGACAACATCTGACATGTTAACACCCGACACGCTGTACTGCAGGAGAACAGATCGGCTCCTGAGAGCTTTTAAGAGGATGATGCTGCTTTGAGATGGGCTGCATATAAACAGTTATTATCTGTGTCACAGTACTAGTGGCAGAGCTGGAGTGATGAAGAGGAATATTCCTGTTGCCCCAGCGTGCCGCCATGGGACTGTTATCTCTGAAGCACATACATCAGACACTGATGCACACACCTCTTCCCTCTGAATGCAACATGACAGGTTCCTTTAGTTTCCCACTTCCAATTCAGATAACACGGCAGTCTTGATCCGGCATGAAGCGCTTAGGAGATGTCGGCTGATATGAATTGAACTGTCAATAACGTGCACAGCTAAAGACTGGGCTTTTAAAAATGTACGATGTCCCAAAGAATATGTGTATTCTTTGATACACAGATTATGTTATCAGTGTTCAGGATGTCTATGCAGAGCGCTATTCAAGAACTGATTGATAATGCAACAGAGCCTACAACATTTTGATTATTTACATTTACATAAGAAGCAGGGAAATTGATTTTCATTTCTAAACAGCACACACTTTTATATTTACATTTTAAAGGCCTTTGACTGATGCTCTTTCAACACTGGCTTGCAATGTATGCAACAATGGAATACGGTTTGAAATTGTTAAGATTTAAACTAATAGAGAGGAGAGCAAGTGTGGAAAGTTTCCACGTTCCTATTATGATAATGCTCCTACAATACCGTACATAATGCATCCAGATGACTTCATTATTTCCTCTGTTTCATCTGTGGATTAAAAATCTGCTGTATAAAATCTAAACATACTGCATGCGTAATGTTGTGGGGAATGCAGATTAGAGATTTACATGAAAATAGAACAGAAGCAAAGAGTTAATGGATATACGTACGGAGGGATGCAGTGAATTACTGATAAGATCATCGTATTTGCGGTAACTTTGATTTCAATCCAGGTTTGTTCATTCGAGAGTGTTTTAGATCATAACTGAGGCCTGCATCGTTTATCAAAGGAGTTTAATAAAGTTTCATGAAATGAGCACCAACTCTAGAAACAGATTTAGTTTTGGGGGCACGATTAATGTGGCGATTATGTTCTCTTTAGCTGTGTGATGACATGTATCTTTTTTTTTCTTCTCCTTTTTATCACATGCTGTTAACATCTTTCACCTCATTCCTTTTCATTACAAACTCATGTTGTGCAACCTAACATTATTCAGACTCATTACATTTTATTTCAAAGTATTGTCAAGATTCCATGTTTCCCAAAGATACCAAATATGGCAAGCGGAAATTTGGGGAAATGGTGTAAAATGTTACATGAGCCATCTAGAATATTTCTATTTGAAAGAATAGAACAGCCATAAACACAGTCTGGGTTTGAATACCGTATATTACTCAGTGTAAACACCATATCGCTGCAATAATATAGGGAATATTACAAAACTACAGTATAGACGCACAAATTAAAACATTTTGATTCAACTGAAAACAGACTGCTGTTCCCTCAAACCTGCCAACAATTTAATTTACATTCTCTGTTCTCAGTTGTGCTTTCAATTTTCTTGTATTTCTCACCGTGATGAGTCAGATACTGCTCCCGAATATTACATTCCGTGAGCACTGAATAGGGAGATGTGAACACACCAAGCACACTGGCTTCCCTTTAACCTCTGTGAAGAAAAAGGAACTCGTTTAGGGATCTGTTACAGTGTATCCAGCATAGGGCCTGCTGCTCTTATTAGGACAGACCCCCAGTTGACAAATAGGATAATCCAGTGGGCCGGATCGGACCCTTTGGGGGGACGGTTCTGGCCCTTGGGCCGTATGTTTGACACCCCAGCACTAAGACATGCACCCTCCACTATGGTTTCCCAATACTGTATCCACTGTAGAACATGCTGCTACGTCTACTACAGCTCCCGTCTTAAGACGATCAATCAAAGGGTGTTTCAGTGTTTGTCATGAGACTAATCTCTCCTCCTCTTTCTGCCGTGACGACAGTTTGTATGTTAATAGCGAGCTTTCAGGATCATTTTTCTACTTCTTTCACTTCAACGAAAAATAGCCTGAGAGGTAGATTTAATATCCTTGTCTGACTTGATGTGAAAAGGCGACCCAACACTGCAACAATGCCGCATCTTGATGCAATAATCTCAAATTAAGTCATGAATAATGTAAGGAAAAGTCATGAAGAGGAATTAATAATTCAATAGATAAATAATTTACAAAATAATCAAATAAATAAATAATGACACACCATAAATAAAGCATCAGATTAAATCTTTCCACCAGGCAGCCTCATGCAAGAAGCAACACAAACAAAAATAGAACTAAAGAGAAGGCTGTGTCCATTGTTTTAGAAAGTATTAGAAGATAAATCTTATTTTAAATGTGATATTTATGTTGTTTGTTGTTTGACCTGACAGATGTTTGTTCCCGTAATCCCCATACAGAGATTGCACACGCGCAAAGTGACGTTAAAACCATTGTAATTCAGCATTAAACAACATATTTATGTATTGTTGTTTTGATTTGACTAAGGGTTGTAAAACATGGTACGGTTGTATGATTTCATAGTTTAATAATAGTTTCATTTGCATTTGTATATGGCCTCTAGGCCAATGGAAAAAGGTCTCACTGCAGTTATAAGTCATTCATACCCTGACATTAACATTCACCTAACCCAAACCACCTCTCTTTATAAGCAAACATATATTTTTAAAGAAATGTAAAACTGTCATTCTGGTCAGTAACTTCATATGTAAATGTAAGAAATGATAACTGTTCTCCGTCGGGAACATAGTGGGACTTTTGTTATGGAACCAAAACGTCAGCAGAGGGAGGAGGTGAAGGTTGTTGGATGAAAGAAATAAATATTGGACTTTAACAACGCAGATATACAAAACATATAACAATGAGATCTATATCCACACATTACTAATTCCACCTTTATACCTAAACTCTCTATCTTGCAACAATACATTTGGCCAAGCTGTGAACACAGCACAGACATATTATCACCTTTAAAGTTGGGATGACATTGTGTATGTTTTTCTTGTGACCTGGCAGTTTCAGGCCCAATATTCTTTCTCGTTTTTGCTCTGTTTTTGGTCTGCATCAACTCCTGAGAAAAATATCTGTTGCTTTAGCTGATAAATCCTGGACTGTGTTCACCAGCTAGTTGCTGACTGTGTCTGCGTGCTGTTTGGTGCTGAGCTGGTAGTGTACGGTAGGTTTACCAGGAGCCTTTTCACCGAAAAGTGGAGGGTCATACAACCAAGCAATGAGTTAAAAGCTCAGAGGAACTGTAGAGTCGGGTGATAAATCTTTGTCGTTTGTCACTACAGGCGACACCTTTCACATACCAGTAGTGTATGTGATCCATTGTTGGTATTGAAATAATGAATATAGCAGCTTTAACACTGAACTAAACTCTAAATTTAATCTCATAGGCTACTTAAACCCAAGCTTCACCGTGGTGGGCCAATCACAGGACTTCTGCCCATAACCCTGGTGGGATCCATGATTTCTGTTCACTTGCAGCACCTAAGTGCAAATAAATGTCCAGATTTAATGATGTCAAAAGAGCATCAGCATATCAGTAATAATTTATGAGGAGAAGTCTGTGTTTAGGGAGGCCTAAGGGCAGGAGTGCATCCAAGTGCTCTTGAGTCCTGTTGATGTTTACTTTGTCAGCCAGAGTTTAACAAGAAATTCTGCAAAATTATACTTAAGGCTTAAACAATGAAAACTTCTTAGCCTATTCCTCGTGCCATCTGCCTATCAACCTTACCCTATCAAGAAACAATCAACAGAACCATCTGCAGTCTAGTCACCAGTCCTGTTATCCCTCCAAACCAAATAATGACAAACTGGAAAAAGCAGGGTGAGTAAGTCACTGGTGTATCTATCAAGGAAGGATGTCATCCAACCGGAGAGCTCAATCAAACAGAAACACAGTGACAGAAAGTACTGTTTGGCTTCTCAGTTAGAATTGGAGCTTTTAAGAGACTTCCGTGGATTTAGAGAGAATTTTAAAAAGTTAGTCGATAAGGGAGGGCATTATAAACAGTTTATATTATTTTTGAGAAAGATTATAACACTGAGATGAATTTAAACTCCATCCTTTGATGATGAAGGACATAAGTAAAAAAAATAAATGCACAGGTAGTGTTAGACTTTGGATATTCTTTCAAACTAGTGCCTGAAACAGCAGCTCTCTCAAGCCATTAAAATTCATTCACTCTCGGTGATTGCAAACAATGAGGATCCAAAAAATGAAAAAAGAGGTGGCAGACACAAAGATTAATTAAAAAAAGAAAAGCTGTACAATGGACACATGGATTGTTTCATTAGAAGCCAGTTGTGTGGCTGCAGAAATGCCAAGAAAATATGTATGAGGGTCCAGGGATGGACAGCGCTTAAGATAAAACAGTCGAAAAATGTGCAACAGACAAAACCAGGCAATGTGGAATGGAGGAGGCCCCTAATGAAGCCAGCTGGTCCCAGTCCAGACAGGCAGAGGAGGGGGAAGGATTGATAGAGGGAGAGACCCACGGGGGTGGGTGGAGAGAGAGAGAAAGAGAGGGGAAAAGGGAGTAAGACATGGAGGATGTATGGCCGCCCAGGCAGCTCTATTGTATCAGGAGGCACCAGTAGGTGTATTTCTTCCAAACTCTGCAGAAAAACCAAAAACCATGCCAAACAGCACGTCTGCTAATCGTGCCGCAATTACTAGCCTAATAGATGTTTTTTTTTATTCTGGTTCTCGCTGCCTCACAGCCGCCATGTTGGGAGGCATCATTATAATGGTGGAGAGGATGCAGAACTCACTGCCTGTTTTTCCTCTTTCACGCCAGTGATCTTATCCAGTTGCTGAAACTACCCAGCAGTCTGTAACTGTTTCTTGGTGCAGTGGTCCAACATACTGCTGGAGACCCAACCATACTTCCTCTGCAGCTGTGTCTGCAGCACACCATGCTGTCTGAACACACACACACACACTGGTGAGATTTGGGTGAATTTTTGTGGTGGGATACGTATGAGCTGCTGCAGCTATGTCTTTGGTTTTCTCTGCGCCTTTTCTGTCAGTTATTAAAGCTATTAAAACGTTTCTGCACCAATCTCAACAAGACAAATATGTGTCTGTTTTCGGCTACAACTATCATTAATTAACCTTGTGAACACTTAAATTTTTCCTGAAAAGTTTGAGAAGTTCAGACAAATATTTCTAGGCCGGGACCAGTTGCCAGGCAACCAGCAGAGACACCGGGTTAGTGGTCCCAGCCAAAAAACAGCACACAACATAAAAGGGCGAATTTTGATTTACACTAATAAGTCGCGATGAAAGGTGTTCTATTTATAGAAGATGCATGTTATTCTGTCTTTGAAAACATGGGGTCTTCAGCTCTCAGAATCCGCAAACCAACTGTATGTTGTCCAAACTGTGTCTTATTACGAAGAATTTTAATAATTTAGTCGTACCAATATAACCTTCGTAAATATGCAAGTTGTGTTTGAGAAAAATGGGATATTTTTTAGACCACAATAAAATCTTTGGTATGGTTGGAAACCAGAAATCCTGTGCTTTCTAAAGAACTTAAACGCACCATGACTAGAAACACACAGCATCCAATATTATTGAGGAATTCATGCAGACCAACTGACATAAATCTATGTTCTTGCCAAAATATTTCCCCAAGGCATGTATTATTTTTGCCAACAACAGCAGATTATAGTTACTTACGGTTCTACAGTCAAGTGTGGGCTGCCGGGTAGTCGCGGGGAGCTGCAGGGAGGATTCAGCAGCCATCTTAGTCAAGTTTCACTGAGTTTCACTGGTGGGAGCTCTGGCATTCATTATTCATGTAAGGAGCGGAAACTTAAACGGCGTGCCTGACATGTCCAAAAATGACGCTAGAGGGGTACCTAGAGCGTCATGGTTTGAAGCGACGGGTCACTGACCGAGGCGTCGGTATTCGGCGAGTTGGGAGTGAGAATGTGTGGTATGGTATCCATCTCACAATTGTAGAAATCTTTGAGTAAGCATATTATCCAAAATGTTGAACTTTTCCTTTAAGTTGAGGAGTGACCTACAGTATCATGGCATAATATACTTACTTTTTACTGTAGATCGCCAACATTACAAGAAAACATGTTCTTTAAAGTAAAATTCTATATGAATCATAAAGCCCATCGTCCTCTGGCAGAGCTCTATTGGACAACACATCGCAATTCCAATCCATATATATTTCATCAGTGCTGCAGGATGTAAATCTACAAAAGATGATGTTTTTAGGAACAAAAACACGTCCTCTTGTCTTTCTGAGAGATTAATTTTAGAAACATAGTGTAGTATTAATAGTAACTTACTGCACTGTAAGGGTCTCCATTGGGAAATCTGGGGCACAGAATACTACATTTGACGTGTCACATTAAGATAAAAAAAGAAAAAAAAGAACACAAAGAGTGGAAATAAAGTAAGATAGAAATAACTTGTGTGCACAGAACACCAAATAACTAAATATGCAACAACACATTACACTTTGAGACAAGTTCAGGTATAAGAAAGGTTTCTTTATTCTACCCAAGTTCTATCTGAACAGACATAGTTCTGTCGCAGGCTCTACAGGCTTTCTTATTCTGAGTTTACTGGTTCAGCTAATCAGCACAGGTCTAACCATTTCACTGGGAATGGTCGCATTTGGTAATTGTGCCGTGCTCATAGAACCAGGGTCGCAATGTGTAACCTTTGAGCAATTTCCCCCAGGCTCGATATCTAAAGGTGCTATTTTAAAGGGAATCACTCACATGATGGTTATCCATAGCACAATCACTAAGCAGAGAGTTGATGGTTAATTTATTTTGGTTATCATACTATTACTCAATATGATCATGTACTTCATAGCCACTGCAGTCCCATAACCCTAACCCTTTTCTAAGAATCTATGAAGCTTTTGATGCAGCCGCCTACAAAAGCCAATAAAGGAACATTTAGTTCCTGAGTAGCTCCTGACTTGTTTGAGACTAAGGCTTAAAATGAATTTGCTTCAAAAAGCTTAAAAGTGTCACACACTGTGCAGTTGGTGAGAGCAGTGAAACTTAAACATTGGAAGCTCAGTTCTTTTGTCATGGAAATTAATTATTGTGGGGGTTTTTTTTGTGCCAAGCTGCATGTTCTGCAATCAGTTTTATGACTAACATGTTCATTTAAATCTCTGGTACTCTATGACGACTGTAATGGAAAACAATTCCAATCAGCCATATTACTCTAAATTATACTATAGCATCAGTCATCTTTGGCTCCACAGTGATGCAGTTTGGTATTTAACTATGAAACTCATGGCTGCAGTATGACTCAGCTCACTCATCTGATATCAACTCAGTCTCCTGTGCAAATATAAAAAGAATACCTGAATATTTGTTTTAATTAATTGTTGTCCTGTTGCTGTTTTTAGTTGTGGGTTAGCTAAAAAAAAATGCTTTACTTTTATTGTTATGTTTTTTTTTTTGAATAAGCACTTAAATGTGTGTTTCTTATAGTGTAAATTCCATTATAAAAAAACATGTAAACTCCCCAACAAATGGTGTCACAAGTAATCATCTACGCTAACATTTTTTAGTGTCTAATAATGCTATTGAATTTGAATTGTCACAGTTCTGTTTCATTTCTACCCTAATTAGCTAGCTTAGATGCGCCTCCATTACAAAAATGAAAATGTTTTGTTTATGGCCACTGTAGAGAAGAGAACAATAAAGGGTGAGGACTGTTGTTGCCATTTCTCCAGTCTATAATTGATCAAGCCATAGATTACAAACTGTGACGTTAAAGTGGCAATAGACACGTTTTTTGCTTTAACTTATCATTTTTGAGTAAGTGTTGTTTGCACAAGGTCATGGCAATAGAAAAATGACACCATTGGCATTTAGATGGGTTCCCTACAAACCTCGCTTTCACGATGCAATTCTGGAAGGAAAAACAGGAAATGGATAGCAGTTTTGTTTCCCCTGGTAGCAATCCGTAGCTCTACTCAGCTAGCGTAAATAGCGGACGGGGGAAAGTTCACCTCTTCAGCGAACATTGTTCTTTTTTCTCTGTTCTTTCCAAAGTGGTGTTGATCTTTCCTTCAACCAAATTTTAAAACCAATAGTGTGTCCTGCGTTGTTGGAGGTGTGAGGAAAACAGAAAGCGACCTGTTGTCTTTGCGACCGCGGCACCAAAGATAATACCACTTGGAAACAATTGTGGCGGGAAAGTTAAAAAGTTATCTGTTTCCACTTAAATTACTTTATGCTTTTGCTTGAAGACAAGTGGAGCTGAGATGAAATATCTCAAAAGATTTGTGTGCTGAATAATCAAAACAATCACCTGACAAGTCAAAAGACAGCAAGGCTCCTACATGTTTGTTTGGTACACTGATTATTGAAGAAAGATGGAATGACAGAACCAGTGGTAACGAATTCAGAGCAAATCAAAGCAGGCACTTGACGAGCATCTACAGATGATCTCCTGTGGGTGATCGACTGCTCCATGGGTTCACACCTTTAATAGACATTGTTCAGTTTATGATCTCTGCAATTTTCTCCATAATGCCTGCCGAACACTTTCTCCATCATCAGCACAATTACATTTAATAAAGTTCCATCTATAACCCACTACGCTTAATGTCTAAACCTGACACCAACCGAGATTCAAAGAGGATGCCATTACGTTATTTGGGGCTAATTTTTTTTAGATGCCATGTTATTGTTTTTGTGGGGGAGGGTTCAGAGAATCAAATGTAAATACGAGGCATCCTGGTAGATTTAGTGGAGTTATTGGCTTTGCAAATGTTTGAATAACTCCTCAAACACTTCCTGCTCTCCACGGGCTTCGCTGTCTCATTGCAGCTTTGGAGCTAAGTGATCGTTTGGCTAAATGAGGAGCCCCTGTCTCCACATGTTTGTGGGAGCTGTAATGGCACTGTACTCTCAGCAGGCTTGTGCAACACTGCACTAGAGAATGAGGAAGACTGCTGGGCCTCCAGCATGCAGTGGCCCCGACTCATTCCTGTCCTCCTATGGACCCATTACTCTCAACACTGATGCTCGAGCAGCAGTGATGCCTCGTGCTATGGAACCATTAGTCTGCTGCACACGGACAGTAAAGAACGCAACAATGTGGATTCCAGATGCTGCAAGACGGTTTCATTCCTGTTTGTTAAGAGTAGCAGTTATTTTGAATCTAATTATTCTGATGTTGTACTCCTGGAAATGACTGGTAAACAAATCTGTATATATCTATATATGAATATATAGATATATGTAATTAAAATAAATAAATACATTATATAATAAATATAAGAAATTAAAAGGGAGGATTTGAATGTGGTGGCTACAAGTGCAGTAAGTGGATTGTTTACACCAGTGTAACTGATAATGTTTTGACATTTTATTTTGGTTCAGACAAGTAAATTGGCAAAGACTAAAAAACATGGCAAGTAAAGGCACATACTTATAATTGTAAGATTCTCCTAAAATGGTTATCAAATTCTAGATGTTTTTTTCTCTCACAACCTCTTTTTGAATTTGAAAAGTTCCCCACTGAGATTGTAAAAACGTGATTGTTGAAATAAAATACAAATGTAAAAGGAAAAATATTTAATTTCCGTTTATTTTAGGGGACTGGTTGGATCGGCTTTAAATTTTGTAAAAGTGCACAAAAATGAAAACTAACAAAAAACGCTAACCCGAACAAAAACATCTACAATAATGTTTGTGATCTGAGATGGTTCACTCACTATTGATGAAAATGAATAATCCTCTCCCTGAGCCACTGAGCTACAAAACCACAAAACAAAAGCTTTAATCTGGACTTTCACCAATAGACAAAACCCACAGCTGCTTCCCTGGCAAATAATCCTGAAACTGTTTTTGTGGAGTTGAACTGTAACACGTTTATATCTCAGTAAAATCAACCCAACTTTCTCACAGTGGTTCTACAAATTGTGTCTCCCACTCCTTGTCAGTCGGTCAACTCCTGAGTTTATCTCTCTTAAGTGATTAGGAGTCTTAGTTTCTTTGTTTTTGGGGTTCTTTGATAAAGTCTTTTCTCAGAAGTGTTGTATCCATCAAGCAATTGATCAATGAACTCCAACAGTACTGACAAATATGTCACTTAATCAGTTTATCTATAAAAAAAATTAATAAATCTTGGTTTCAACTGTATACCATGTTTAACCTGGGAACAAATTACAAAACAAAAACGTCTTAAAAAGATCACCACCAAACATGTTTTAAGACAGAGAAATACTTTGCTTGAAATACTTTGTTTGTGTCTGATATGGTTTCTCCACTAAAAGGTTCAATAACCTTGTTAAAAAATAAAAACACATCTACTTATTTTCCCTAAGGAATAAATCCAGAGTCTATGAATGTGAAAATATTGTTTGTTTGTTTTTTCAAATTTTGACTGTTGGGCCCAACAGTCAAAACTCTGCACAGTGAAGCTCAAGCATACAAGTTAAGTTAAAATTAGCAAAACACATTTTCGTGTGGAAGGAGACTTTAGAAACTTGACTTTTAAAAAGTTCCCCACAATGTAATTTGTCGATCAAACATGTTTGTTTTCCCAGAATATTAATGATGTTTTGTTCTTGACAAACTTTAGATTTTACTGAAAACACCTGATGCGTTTCATGAAAGTTGTCGAGATTTAGCGTCATTACCAAGAAGACCTTCGAAATTCAAGTACCAGCCATCAAGCCATCCAACCAAGCTTTAAAGAAAAGATGACATCTTCCAAAAAACATGATTACGATTTGAAAAAAAATTGAAAGACTGTAATTCTTTCTTGTAAATTAACATTTATTTCACCAAACAAGCCATTATCCGGAAAAAAAATGTCTAAAGATGAATGTTGCCAAGACAGAACAAGATGCACTGACAACAACAGGGAAAGCTATTGTCTGATTGTCTGTGGATCACACAAGAAGGCATACAGCGGGCGTGTGTTCCTCACTCACCAGCTACAGAGGAGAGGGAAACAGAGAGATATTCTCCTGGGGGATGAAGGAGTCAGAGGGCTTTGTTTGCCTGCAACTGCGGTGACGTCCCGGTGAGAGAGCTGGGCGTGTCGACCGGCCCACCTGGGAGGCGGTGTTGTCGGGCTGAAGGCCAAAAGGAAAACCCTCTGGGTCTCCAAAAGACAGATCATGTCATAGAGACCAACGTGACCGACTCTGGTGCCAGCTCAGGAGGAAACCAGTTCGATCCGTGTCAATCAAATGTGGATTTGTTGGATGCCGAAAGCTACTCTTGGCAAGATTTTACCTGAGAATACGGCTCTCTTATCAGCCTTAAGCACAAAGTGGAGCTGCAGCAAAGGAGAGCATCACATCACTACGGCTGAGACACTAATGATTTCTCTTATTTAACTAAATTACATTTTGGTGTTGGATATATTCACTTTCCTACCACCAGGAAGTGACTAAACAAACTTCTAAAGAGGTGACTGAGCGTTCTGTCCAAAGAAACCTGGATGTTTGTTTTCCTCTCTTATAAGCCACAGAGCCAGTTGACAAACAAGAGCATGTTTTCTGGCATGTTTTCTGGCATGTAATAATGTCAGAGTAAATGATTTCTCGGGATTTAAAGTCTTTAAACTTTCACGATTACCTTTGGCTGCAGTTTGGTGAAGACATCACACAAAATGCAGCCTTAATAAAGTAATAATCGCTGATATTTTTACAGAAATAAACTCAGAATTTGCAGGGTTTTTCATTTCTGAAAAATCCTCCCAAAGAAATTAAGTACCTTTTATACCGGTAAAAGCGCAGTCCACAACCATGGATGAAAAATAAGGACAAAAACAGAAGTAAATATCGTCAGTGATCGTAAACATAATTCATACCCAACAAATTCACAAACCAGTAATTACTCTTTCCTCCCAACATATGTAGAATACGCATTCAACAAAAACATGACTTTGCCATCTGACGCTAAAATTATATAATTCATTTCATTTCAATGTTTAAACACAATATAACAAGTATCTTCAGATTCCTCCTTCCTTCGCTCACTGTGTCAAATGTTTAGTAACATGAAAGGAGGGAAGCCGCCTGTTTCCCTGCGGAGCAGTAACATCTCTATTTGTCGTCCCCGGGGACCGGCACTTGTCAGTGTGCAGCTCTACAGAGATAGATCTCTCCTCTGACTCTGAGGGAAATCACCTCGTTTGTTTTGTGTCAATCCCCTCAAATCCTACAGCGCCATTGTACTCCGGCTGCCTCGGCCCTCCCCTGCCCTCCCCAGAGAGTATAGGCCGCATTATTTCTTACTTCACGTCAAAAAGGTCAACTTAACAATACAGAGAAATATAGACTTTTTTTTTTTTTTTTTTTTTTTTTTTTTTTTAGTACTTCAGATGTAAATATATACCATTGCCGTCCATAATATTTCCTTCTGATTGGCTGACAGAAACCAATTGAAGTTGTATGCCTGGACACCTCAAATGTAGAGCTGAAAGTTAAAGCACGGTTTAAGCACTCTTATAAATCAATGCTTTAGGGTGTGTGTAACCATAGGGACAATGGGCCTGCTGGTGAGTTCACAATTTATGTAGGAAAAAGCATTTATAGCCAAAACTACTGAGCACATCAGCCAAAAGAAGAAGCTTTTTAGTTTTCATTTCAGTGTTTTGATTTCTTTGGTCGGTGGCTGTGGTTAAAGCTGCCCTGAACTCTGCCTTGTTCCTTTTCTTTCAAGTAGTATTAAAACTTTTTAAACCACTTGGGGGCAGCAAAAAAAGCTATAGACATATTGACATATTATCACCTTGTTAAGTTGTTACAGCAAACGTGTTAGCCAACTGGTGCTCCTCCACACATCCAGCAGACGTATGTCAAAGTTTTTGGATGTTCTGATGTGTTAGTATTGCTTCACACAGACACAGTGTGCCGACTAACCACCTTTTCTAACCCGAGATCACGTAATGAACTGTGAAATAGCTTTTAAACATAGCGACACATGGAGAGGGAATTCAAAAGTTCCCACTCCATTTTTTTTTTCCTTTTGTTCGTGCTTGTGCATGCGGAAAACCTAAAGGAAGA
>CALSCE010009506.1:3000614-3023114 GCA_943593645.1 Bovichtus variegatus
CACACACACACACACACACACACACACACACACACACACACACACACACACAAAGTGTGAGTGTGACGCCTCTGAGCTGCAGCCTCGGTCTCTACCAGGAGGTGTCGTGTATCAAACCAGAGGATGCAGAGATTCACTTGCAGAGAGGGAGGATGCAAACTAATATCTCCCGAAACTCACGTTCACACACACACACACACACACACACACCTGACCTGGTCAGAAAGTGTGATGCAAACTTTTTCAGTTTTACGGACCAGCAGTACATAATTTAAGTAGCAAAATGTGTTGGGAAGACAAGTTGCACAATTCATTTCTTTATCCAAAACTGTCTTTAAAATACGTACCTTTTATGAGTAAATATCTTCATATCGCTAAATGTTTTCACGGTATATTTGTAAAGATATTTCTAATCATTATTGTGCATTAAAAATGTAATACACCTCAAGAATGTATATTTTAGTGAGGAATGAATATTGTACCATCTGTAACAGCAACTGTAAGTCAATCCATGCATGTAAGTTATTCATGCTGTCACCGAGTCTTTCCACATATCCATTCTACTTAACATGCCTTGAATATGTCGGCTGCACGCGTTTCTCTGACTCCTGTTTTATTTTTTTAGATTACATTTTTTTTTTTTACCTCCTGCATTCTTGTTTCTCTGCTGCAACTACACGACAGAGATCGTTAAAGTTTCATCTCGTCTTGGTTAACTCCACCCATCAGATGCGCAAAGCAAATACAAGTAAGCTGAAGAATTATTTGAAATGCTTTATGAGAGTGAGAATACAGCTGACATTTTGAAAAAGTTGTCATACATTTATTTTTTCTATTTTTTTTTTTTTTTTTAAATCTGTCTTTGTAAGTGTGAAGGTACAAATTTATTTTAAAATGCTGAAACATATACAAATGTTTTGGAGTCATCTGCTCTTAACTTTGAACGTGTTATAATTGACATGAAATAAACACATTTTTGTTCACATTTTACTAATAAATAATACACATTTTAATTATATATTCCAGCCAGAAAGAATATCGGCACTATAGGGAGCCATTTCCCATCATGCTTTGCTAGTGTGCTGTTTTCTCTGAGTTGTCACGTCTTTCCTAAACACCTTTGACCTTTGGCTTCGATGCGCTAAAAAGTCAAAGTGATTATTTCAGTCGTGGGTGCCTCTCCACAATTAACTGCACGCACTATTAACAAACTGATTAATGACATCAGACTCGCGCTTATACTGAAGGAAATTAATTCAGATTAAGTTTCCGAATTCCTTTCATAATGTCAAATTTTAATTTTTTGCAAGAAATAAGGTATTCCAAAAGTTTGAAGCAACAGATGCACTACTTTGCATTTGTTATCAGTGTAATTGAATAGGCTATTGTGCTGATAAATGCTTAAGTGCTTTAAACGGCAGCTTAGGGGACAGTAGGTGTTCTTTGTAATGACTGAACTTGCTTGCAAAATTAACAAAGCAATCTATTCAAATAGAAAAGAAGAGGTGTGCAGGTGTCTTTTAATTTTATTCATCTTCTTCTTTGCTGAGCCATTAGTGGGTTTTGTCTTTGCCCAACCACTGTGTGGGCGGCAGAGCTAACAATTAAACTATTGTTAAGACAATTGAGAACTGATAAAACTGTATTTGTATTTAGGTGTAATATTTGATTCAACAGTGTTGCTTTACTATAATTACTATTAAACTATTTAACCTACAAATATTTCCAGTAGGTGAGCTGAAGCTCTAACAGCTAGTATTAAGTTGAGGAATGATCAAATGTCAAAGTTGGTGAAAAACAGGTACAATCGCTTTTTTTAATTAACAAAAAAAAATAAATCTTTTTAATGGAGATAAAACAATTTCCTCCCTCCGGGAATTTATCTTTGTGTTTGATAAAGTTCATTTGCAGTTTGCTCTGTGGGCTGCAGGACATCAGGTGAACCGGCCGTTGTCAGAGCGGGTGACGAATGGGTGCAGAGAAAAGGGTTTTTTGGCCTCCATCGGAGGTTCTAACAGATGCTGCCTGTCCGCATGTTCCTCCCCTCTGCCAGAAATATCAGGCTGGGAATTAGGAGAGGCAATCTATAATTTAACGTAGCAAGTGACAGTTCATATGCTGCAGTAGCAAAGAGCCACAATAGAAGTGCATCTCAGAGTTGGAGATCCAGGCTCGCCTCAAGCCATCGCCTCTTCTCTTAAAGTAGAGTGGGAGTGAGGGAGGGTGAAATAGGGAAAGAAAACACCAACACACACGCACGCACACACAACCATACATATCCCCTGTACTTCACTCTTTTGCTCTCTGCCGGGGAGCGGAAAGAAGAACCTCCAGTGTGGCATAATGACTTTGCAGGGAAACAATAAGAAATAAATACCTTGGAGCCTCTCTATTAGTCAACACTTAAAAATCGTTTTTTTTCCCCCCCTCCCTTCTTCTCTATCTCTCTCTCTTTTTCTGACTCTCTCTCGCTCTTAATGAGCCTCTTGTTGGAGAGGTAACTAGGGCCGCCGCTCTGCTCCGCGGCGCTCAGGATGAGGAGACTGTTCGCTGTAATCACACAGAGGCTTGAGATGGAGGGAGCCTGGATTAGCTACTTTACCATGTGAGGAGTGTTTAACATGGTACCCGACACCGTGCTCCTTCCTGTCTTGACTAGATAAACACTCGCCGTCATTAATTTCATTTGCTTATCACAATCACTCCCCTCCTCTCGTCTCTTTTTCTCCTCAACTCCCTTCATTCCGCCAATACCTTTAATTTGGACCCTTCTTGCTTTTTTCGATTCAGGCGTCAGTGCAAATTATTGCTGCCCGCTGCTTAGAATTACTAGGTAAGGAAGCTAAATGAAGATGAAGAATTGGAAAATGTTTCCAGTTGGAAGAATGTTGATTACCAGGGCTGGGGTCCTGGAGGATTCCCCACTATTTATCCTCATATTTTGCACTGCCTCTCCCTTCCCGCTCCTCTCCATGTTTCTCCTGGGGCCTTGGAGAAGCAGCTTGCACTCAACGCTGCCAAAAGAATTTATTAGAGCAAATGGTATTGTAAGCCCTATGGAAGGCATACCTTATGTGAAGATTTAAAAGATATTAGGAGGATGGCGCAGGCGGGAACCCAGGTGTGCCTGGTAATAGTCATTGTCTTGAGTGTGTGCGTGCACATGCACGTGTGTGTATTTACATGTGGCTCAGTGTGTTTATAGAGCTTCTGCCTGGGAAGACAAGGGGAGGAGCACAATGCACCCAAGACACCAGAGCAGACTGATTCTGGTGTGTACATATCTCCACCATAAACCTGTGGTGAAGTCGCTCAGCAGTCTATATTAAAGCCGCTATGTTCACTCTGCAAGCCAGACCTTGTTCGGAAAGTGACTGGAATTTTTTCCCGGAGTTTGTTTTATTTCCCTGGTGCGCCAGCTGGGTGGGGTTTATCACGAAAGGGTTGATCTGATAGGTTCAGGTAGGCCGTCAGTCACAGAGAAGGAAATGAAATCCCCATATGTTCAAGCTGATTGTTCTGGCTTCCTGTTGTGGATAATGTAGGTATTTTGTCCTCATTTACTGACATAAAGCAAAGTAACATCCTTCAGCTCTGATGAGTTTAAGGTAGGAAAACCGTTTTTGTAGCAGAATGTGTTTGTAGAGCGAGATGGAAGACAATGTTCTTTGTTGCAATGTAATGTTTTATGTAAGAAGTTACGTTTTTGTCTGACAAATGTCTCACGGCTCTGACAGTATTGTCTGGGGTCTTATATGGACTAGGCACTTGTATTTGCATGACACAATAAATGACATGACCCTAACTAACTTATTAACTATGAACATGTAGAGAGGTCGCTCTTTTTTATGTCTTCAGTGTGAAGTTAAATTGGACATGATTGATTGTATTTATTCATTTATATTTTATTCTGTCTTTGCATTTCGAAAACATGTCTTCTATTATAAAAGGCAAACTGTGTCCGTTGTAAAATCCTTATTTTTTTTTTGCCTCTAAAACTAAACTTGTAATGATTTTAGGCTTCTGTACCGGCTGGAGCTGTTTTGGTGCTTAAAATGCGTATTAAGTGTAGTATGGTAGCAACACCTTATCCACATTATGCAGCTCAATTATTCCATGAGCAACACCTGCAAAACAAATTTGGCATTCAAATTTGCTAAGGATGATCAAACAACGCCGAAACACTGTCATTATTTCTCCCTCACATACGGCAGCAAGGGGAGGAGAAAAAAAAAAGACTAGATTTTTTTTTTCTGGATGCACTGAATTAACTATTCAGCTGGAAGCAAACTTCATTTTATAGGTTTCATTCACCTCATTTCCCAAAGTGTATTTAACTGCCATTGCAAAAACAACAACATAAATTGATTTGGATCCACAAAATCTCACCTGCCGGGAAAAAGAAAAAAGAATTCTGAATATACTTTGAAGGAACTTTTTGGGATTTATTCATCCAGTATTGATGTGTGAGGCATCACCTGTGATAACCTTTGTATTAAAGCTCCCACTACAGATACATTTGCAATCCTGTACAAGAAGCTCTCTGAAACCCAGAAGATGACAAGGATTCTCTCACGTTCTCTGTGCATCTGGCTGAGAAATACAGCAACACCATCCAGCCCTGCCCCGGTAAGTTAGCCTTGCACTCTGACGCTAGATAAAGAGAAATCAGGGCTAATGAATTGTGCTTCCTCCGATATAATTCTGTAATAGCTATAATCAGGCCGTACTGAGCACATGAATATACATGGCCGTCATCAGCTGCAATTCTGTTGGTGGTCAATATTCTTGAAGCTTTGCCAGTCAGGGAATATTCCTGCTTCCCTGCTCTGCCTTAATGTTATCAGGTAACACACACTGGCATTAAATCCCACCACAAAATAAAAGCCTCTTTTTGGAAGCCTTCGCAGCAGACAATGCGGCTCTCACCAAAAGCCCTTTAAGTGTTCGTGTTTTAATGTCATTACGGCACCACGAAGCAGCACACAGACCGGGCGGGAGGAGGAAAGCAGAAAAAAAAAAAGAAAAAGAAGAGCTGCAGCTTGAAAAGAGAAACCCTACACAAGACCTCAAGGTACGTTTGCTCTGAGCAGAGACAAAAAGACTTGAGCAATGGCAAAAACAAACGGGATGGGTTTATTACGTTTATGCGGTGAATAGTGGAACAACGGCCTAGGCAGTCCTCGCTGACAGCTTCTAAAGCCGCAGATTTGTGCCCATTAGTCACACATTTTAGCAAGAAGGTGGTTTCTAAAGTGCATTGATAGGGATTACAGTTCTATCCTTTCCTGTCTTTCTTTCAGCACCGAAACATGCGGCTGATTCCTGAGATGCCAGGAGGTTTCTGCAAAGAAAAGAGTGGGGGAACTATTGTATTTGTTTTCTAAAATGGCAATCCATAGGGTATTAAGGGGCTTAATCTGTGATTAATATTTTAATGAACAAAATAAGCAGCAAATTCGGAAGTTTTACAGCGTCCCACACCACGGGAAGGTTTATTTACATGTTGTCTGGGAGAGTCGGTGAGAAAGAGGCAGATGAATGCAAAACACGTTCGGTTGAGATTACATGGTGGCACTTGGGTGCGATTACACCACGAGGGATTTGAATAATCTTAGTTTATTGAGTTTGAGATATTTTGTAATCGTAGATTAGTTTTAACAGGGACATTCCTAACCATGCTCTCCAAAGCTAGGATTAAGACTGATAGGAGTTTGTGTTAGTGAATCCAAACTCAGTATTTCAAGCCCTATCAGTCGTTTTCACCCTAAAGATTTCTTCAATTTGGCTGAGTTTGTATTTTTATATTTGGTCTTAATTCGTCATGGGGAAAGTCGTTCAATAATGACGCCCTGCTTCACTCTCTCGTGGCCTTACGTGCTCACACGTGCAGGATGCTGCCCAGTGCTCAACGTAACACACCACAGTCTGCTGCTCACGGGCCGTCTATTAGGAGAACTGGCAGATGAACGGGTAATCTCTGCTTTGAATAGTCGTGGAGAATCTGGATTGGTTGAAGTGATTAAATGGACTCAAATCAACAATCATCCAATCACAGATGAGCATATCTAACATCTCGGCTACCAGTGGTCGAAGGCACATTTACAATTGTGAGGTGCTTCTACTCTCCTACGTTTCGGAGGGAAATACTGTACTTTTCGTTCAACAATATTTAATTCACAGCTATATTTTTCCAGATTAAGATTTTTACATAGAAACCTACGAGCAGATTAAATTACCCGTGATGTAGTTAAAAGGACCTCCATCTTGCCAAACTACGACACTAAAGTACTGCTTAATACGTCAATAATAATTATAAAATAGTATAATAAAATAATGTAATAAAATAACATTTTAGTTTTGATGTTTTGAGTACATCTTGATGTTAATACTTCTATTCTGGTACTTAAAGTGTTGAACGCAGCACTTTTTTTTTTATCCTTTTGTATACTTAAGCAAACAAGTTGAATACTTCTTCCGCTGCTTTCAGCTTCTGCCACCTGCATTGATATATATAAGAAAAAAAACCTGCCTTGGAATAAAAGTCAACTAATAAATGCACGAGGGCCATGAGAGTCGGCTTTTGTCACCTGCAGTTATCAATGTAGAAAACATAAAGTGTCATTTATTGGTGACGAAGAAGAACACTTGAACCCTGTATTCGGCATATTTGTGTGCGTCGTTTCACATGCAAAAACCTTTGGAGGGCTAATAAAAAAAAAAAAAAAAGAGAGGTAAATTGCCTGATGTGGAAAATGAAAAAAACATCTCAAGTGGGGTCTTGCGAGCTCTCAGATCGACTCCCCTCCCATGACCTCACTCACTGCTGGTTGTTTCAAAGCAGAGAGGGGAAGAAAAAAAACATTAGATAACCATCAGTGTCTCCAATATCTTTCCTCAAAGAGGCTGAAGGCCCACATTGCCTATAATTGGATTTGATTTGCACTCCCAGCATCAGTTAGGGAGATTAAGGGCAAGCACAAAAATCCCCACGATTCCTTTTCATCCAGATGACAAGCAAGGCCTAACGGATCCTGAAAGGAATATTTGTGACGGAAACCTTCGCGTCTCGTCGCACAGAGGCTGCTGGAAATGTCAGTCCTGGGGAACAATGGGCACATAATAAGAACGTAGATTATTATGGGTGTCTTAAGGATTCGTTTGTTGTTTTTCCTCGCATCAAAGTGGGAAGGAAAAGTGCCGCTCGGTACCTGGATGATCGAGACGCAGGAGGCTGAAACAACTGGAATTCCTGAAGAACTTAAAACTTACAACGGGGTGGAACAATGGTATACTTGTTACAAAACGGCAACTAAAAGGTAGTTAAAAAGTTGTACTGCGCAGTTTATAGAGATATATAGAAATCTTGCCAACAAAAGCGCTCAATATAACGGCTCTCAGTCAGAATAATACAAGATTTAACTTATTTTTCTTCCTCTTCATTGCCTGTGGGGAGAGGGAGGTTCTGTTCTGGCCTGATAAGTCATCTATGTGAATGGATCATCATTCTCACAGGTATGTAAATAAAAAAACAACCCATATTCCTCTCCCTTTTATTCCACTCTTTTGACAACGAGCAATGCTTACACTAGATTAAATCACCATCAATAGACTTCCCCACGCTCGGGTGTCGTATTCACTCTACCCCATGCCAAAAGACTAATATTAGTATCTCCAGAAAATAATCTCTCTTTGTTTCGCAAGTTCCCCACTAAAGCATTCACATTCGCATTTATCAGAGGATTTAAATGCGGATGAAATAGTATATAAGCTGGATCCCCTCAGGAGAGGTTCTCATTCTCTTGTATTCTTTCAGATGGGGAGAGAAAAAGAGAGGGAGCACGCTGCACCTTGGCGGAGAAAGGGAGGAGGAGGATGCCGAGGAGGAGGAGGAATTAATTTTTCCCCTCTGGGAGAAACACATGCTGGATCTCAAGAGTTGGAAGGAATCTTCCCATCTTGCTCTGATTGGCATTAAGAGGGTACGGGGGGAGCGGAAAGGATGAGAGGGAAAGAGATGCCATGGTTGTTACTAATGATTTATTGTCTGAAATGTGAATGGTGTTTTGGTGGGTGCTTGTCGTTCAAAACATTCAGTATATCGTCTTTTCAGTAGGTTTTGGCTTTATATCTGCAGCTTCACTTTAGCTTAAACAGGTTATTATTATCGCATTATCGTATAAATGAGATGCAAAAAAACGGGGACTTTTTTTTTTTCACTGTAAGACAAGAATTTGAACCAGGTTTTAATATCTGAAGAAAATCTAAATACAAGAATAATCAAGACTGCAGGGTTGAATCTCACGATGATTTTCAATATTGACTAATCTGCTGAATATTTTTTCAATTAAGAGATGGAAAATAGTTAGATAGTCACAATTTAAAAAGTGCAATGTGACGTCTTCAAATCACTTGTTTTGTCCAACCAACGTATAAAAGTCAGAGATTTTGGGTCATTTTAGATAAAGTAAAGCAACAAATACTCAACACAAATTAGAAGCTGGAACTGGAGATTGCTGGCATTTTTATTAATGTCAAACGACTACTGGATTACAGCACTTAAAATCCAAAGACTTTATGAAATTCATGAAAGTCCAGTTCATTATACAGCTCAATATGAGATACACTGTCTTACAGCTCCTGAGCAACCTTTACATAAACACTCTCAGAAGAAAAGGAAAAACATAAAGAAAGACGGCAACAAGAACGGCAATGTTGAAAGACTCTTCAAAACTCCAGATTGCTCTCAATGACAGCATTTTTGCGCCATAGTACAGTGTGGTCAAGGTTAGAAAAAGATCACGGTTATGGTATTTGAACTGTGGTTAAGATCCTTTCAGATGATAAGAAATGTGCTCTTTGATCACCGTAGGTAGGGTGCACAGACAGTTGCAGAGGAGAAGAAGTGCAGGTATACGCCATCAAAAAGTGCACAAGGAAGCTATTCATCATGTTTCTAGGCAACAACAACAGTTGCAGTCGCATCCATTTTGTGTGGGTTGAACCTGAAAGGAGAAACAAGACCGTTTAGTCTATGATGCATTTGAGTTCAGGACCTGGAAATTGCCATTCAGACCGAACACAGTTACAAAAAAACACCTCTGAAACACATAGGATGATTCCTTTTGCTCGCGTGTGTCTCTTCTGTCTACGTCACGTACAGCTTTTATCTCATCGGTTGCACTCTGAAAGGTCAACTGCAACCGAGGTCAAAGTTTTTAAACTTATTTTTAAACATTGAACGCAGCGCTCGGTGGGAAAGTGATTACAGTTAATAGAAAAAGCAAACATTGAATGCAGATCTGTGACTGGATGTTAAAATCTCCTGCACTCTCCTGCATCAAACTTACCACCAACCGGACCTACACACACTTTAGCTACATGAGGGGACAGTAGTGGGCAAAATGTATTTATTTGTCCACGGTCAAATGGCTAGTGAAGGTTCAGAGTTTACCAGCTCAATAGATTACCATTGTTTTTTTGGCTGGTGAATGAAGCAAATCTACTAGCCACTTGAATATTTTACCAGCATTTGGCTGGTGCTAATTTTGGCCCCGGGCACATTACTTCCTGCATTGGCACTGACCGTTGGCAAGCCGTAAATAATGAGGTGCGGAAGTGTCCAATATGGTTGTAATTCCTAAGGATACTGCGCTGAAATCATTTGTATTCTTTATATTGTCCAAAGGGTGTAGGTGAAGCGAAAGCAGAAGGTTTGGGATGTGAGTGGAGGTGACACACTGGGGCCTCTGTTGCGACAAAGACAAAAGCCTCCGCCAGCTTCATGCCCGAGAACATGGCTTTATTGTGTTCACTGTGACACGCGACCGAGGTGCCGTTACTGGGCGCTGAACTCTCGGGTCTCTGTGTTATTGGGCAGCAAACCTTGGTGGGTCTTTCACCAGGAAAGTTTCTCTCTATGATCATAACAACTGATACGTCTTTGGTTTGTTTGGTGTACGCAGAAGTGGAAGAACCGCCGAAAATCAAGCAGCACCTGCGGGGAATGCAAACTTAAAATAAAATCCAAAGCTAAAAGACATCAATGGCACCACTGTGTTTGACTGACAGGTATAGTTTTTAAAGTGCAGCAGCCAGTGCCACACCAGAGACGGGTTGAAAATAAAAACAAGACTGTCACAGATTACCACTTTAATATTTGATCGTGCATGTGGGCTTCCTACCACTTAGTATAATTAAATCAGTCAAGACCTCACTTATAAAGACTGAATTTAGACGGCATTTATGTCGTATTGGGTTTCATTCACTCAAACAAGTGGGACGTTGGTTTCATCATGACAGGCAGAGGAAGACAAAAAAATAAATAAATAAAAAAAATCGCACCCGATTTTTGATGCATTTACACAACAGACGCACAGATAATGCAGTTAATGGCCAGACGTCTAGCCAGACACTGTCCTCTGTGTGTTGACGGATAGACAGAAGGCTGAGGAGCTGCACACAGATCAACCCATATTGACTCAATCTATTGACAAATGAATTTGGGGGCAAAGTCCTTCTGCGAGTTGTTGATTTAGGTGTCACAGTTCATTCCTGTTAGTGCCAACACTCACAACACATATCTCTGCCTTGATCTGACAGCAAGCTGTGAGTTAAAACATCCTTTTATTAAAGTATAATATATCAGAATTTTACAGAATTATCATAATTCAGCATGTTTCTGTAGCTCTGCTCATTAAAAGAGATTGGTAAACAGCGAAGGGAAGCCTGCAAATATGAGGCATATCACAGTGAGCCATTAAAGATTCTGAAATAATGTCTGGGAATCCAAAATGGAAATGAAATGAATGCAACACAAAGTTTGTTTTCTGCAATATTACAGTCAACCGACTACATTAAAAAGCAATTAAAACTAACTATTGCATTACAAGGGAATGAATTAACTTTCAGTACATGGAAATGCATGATTTCTCTATAAGCATGGTGTAAATGAAACTCTTCATTAAGGATTAAGAAATAATAAAGGAAATTAGTCTGTACTATGAGCCTTTAAAATGTTCATTATTAGCTGTATTTGCTTTAATGAGCTGTCTGAGTAAAAACAAAATAAGCGGAGAGAAAAATCCACCGCACACTTTAATGCCTTGATAACTTGATCAAGTTTCCAAGTTCATATTGGGGGGGAAGTTAATGAAATCTTCAAGAGAGATCAGCCGATTTCATTTCAGCAACTTCTCGACTTTGCACAAAGATGCAGCAGGTGTTGGCTCCCGAGAAGAATTTTGGGTAAATATTGATCCTGTAAATATGTGTGCCGTTCACCCCCTCCCTGTTTCTCCCTCCCTCTCCCTCTCCCTTCTCTCAGAGAGACGCACCCTCCCTGCAGCCAACATGGGAGCTAGTTAAGTGAGGTATCATCTTCAGTCCGCAGCGAGCCCGCCGTCTCCCACAAGGCCACTGTGGTATAGGGTACAACTGTTGCGAGTGGGTGGCACATCTGTTCCCTGAAACAGGCGAGGCCCCTGGGTCATCACGCGCCTCGGCTAGCGTTTCACACGCATCACTAATAACCGCTCTGGTATCTCTGCTAAGCCGGAGACAAAGGGCCTTGACGGGTGCCACTCGCCTTCAGATCTGAACCTCGACAATTCTAATAGAATGAGTATTAAGTATCATGTTTACCTTATTCTCATCCTTTCGATCCATCTGCTGCACTGTTCACATTTAACAGGTTAAGTGTATTCAAGCTATACACTTCTGAAAATGGAATAAATTTGCAGTAAATGGCTCAGGTTCCTCAATTGAAGCACCATATGTACAGCGCTGTTGCATGCTATAGTTGCCAGGTTTTTAGAGGCACGGGTGTTTGTGAAATGTACAAATACACAATGAGGAGAATTTAAGGAATTAAAACTGTATCACTGTCTCAGCTTACCCCGCAAACTTTACTGTAAGAATGTTCAGAATCACAACTGTACAGCTTTTGTCAAAGTCAGGAGTACTCCCTCCTACAATAGCCAGGGATATGGGCGCCCCCGCAAAACTAAAAGTTTAAATCCAACTCAAGCTCCGAAAAAGAGAGAGCGGACAGAAAGAGGGAGATTGTGTGTTCATGTGTGCAATCCCTGTGTGCGGTTAAAATAGCCGGAAGGGGGGATAAGGGAGGGACAGAGATGGAGAGAGAGAGAGTCAGGTGAGTTTGTGTTGTGTGTTGGAGGCAGAAAAAAAAAAAAAGCTTACGCGCATGCACATGTTCATGGGCCTGGTTCACTAGCTCACCGGGAGCAGTGATGGCTCTGGTAGTAGAGGGCGAGCAGAGAGCGTAGAGGATGAAAAATGGGGCCTAATCCTCCACATGTGGCGTCTTCCCCCCCCTCCCCCCCCCCCCCCCCCCCCCCCTTTTTTTTTTTTTTTTTTTTTTTTTTTTTTTTTTTTTTTTTTTTTTTAAAAAGGAAAGCCAACTGGAGCCGTTCTTTGGACTCTAGGCCAGGGGCTCCAGGAAAGCATTGCCTCCAGCCAAAGCACATAGTGTGAAATGAGAAGCTAAAGCTTGAATGTGCTTTTGTTTATCAGAAAACTGCACTCTAAGTGGGATTGGCAGTGGAGGGGCCCAAACTCCATAAGTCATATAGACTGGCTCGGGCCGAAGTGGGGATGGCACGGTGAGTTTTCAGGCTTGAGCAGCCCAGGAAAGGCAGCTCGTCAGTCAGCCACTTGGCAGCCTCTCTCCCCCTTCATCGCCCCGCTCCTATAATCTTGGTTCCAACACAAAGGGGGGGATCAAAGAGGTCAATCTAAAGTAGGAAAATATGGTCCCAAGTTGAGAAAATAAAGGCAAAGAGACATTTGATATCCACCGGTCTGGTTGGAGCAGCACTAAGGGACGTCAAAACTAAGCTTGGGGAATTGGGGACGAAGATTTGGGTGAGAAAAGGCCAGCAGGGTGCCAAAGACCGATCAATTTTTAAGATGGAATGTATGTAGAAATGTATGACCGCGAGGCTCTTGGCTCCGAAGTGGCACAGAGATAACTTAGAAGTAGGCAGAAAGTTATGAAGGGGCTCAGAGCTGCAGAAGAATCTGAGACGGGCTGGAGGACGAAGTGGAGGATCCGTCAGGGACAAGCAGTGTTCAGGGGAAATCGGACTTCCAGCGATTAACTCCTGAGCCCATTTGCGATTTAATTTTAATGAATTTGAAAAAAACTTTTGCCCTTGAATTCATTCACACAAAAGTCTGAAGCGTCGATCTGCAGAACTCACGAGTTCCATATGACTTCAGAGGACAAATGTAAAAGTGTTTTAAAGTGTCAAAGTTCAAAGAGATTTTACATTGCTGCCAATAGTTGAAAAAGTAGAACATAATTTCAGTCATGTGTAAAGTAACCATTAATGTTCCAAAAATGTGTCAATGGGAAGCGACGTCCAGCAGATGTTGACATATGACCACAAACACAATGTTGTTTCTAAAACCTTGTGGGCTTTATTGTTCCTGTGATCGGGAAGATTCTACTAAACGTCACTCAGACATGAAGGTGTCAATCAGTAATAATTAAAGATCTTTTGAACCTTTATTTTCAGAGAGGGCATTTCCTGATGTCTGAGTTACATCCAACCCGAGCTGAGACACTGAGCTCCGCTGGACTGGTCTCAAGACATTCTAGAAAATCAGGATTTAAAAAGCAGAAATGTCTGCATGCCCATAAATAAAGTTACATTTCTGCAGTGCTAAAGGATTACAGGAAGAATGGATTGGCACTGTAATAGTGCAGCAGAAGGGTAGAACGTGGAGTTCAGAGGGAAGATGTGCACATGCAGACTCTGGTTCAAATCCAAAGTGTGAAAAAAATTAAATTCAGTAAAGTTTTCATGTTTGACGTGACCGAAACCTTCTACCACACCTCAAACTGTTTTGTCTAATCTTAACCCTCCCAAGAAGGTTGTGGCTGAATATATTTTTGAGTTAAACTCTTAAAATCAGTGTTTTCCAGGTTGTTCTACTATTGTGCGTTTTAGTTTTCAACGAGAGGTTGACGTATACCAATTAACCACATTCTCACCAGTTTGATTTAAAATATGATTTAGAGTAAAAATACGAAATAAAAACACAGGGAGAGAATCATTCAGTGCTGATATACTGTTTGGAAAAGTGTTGTCTCGAAAAAGCAAGATGGCAGTGTGGCAACATGCTGCGAGCCATTGTCACTGTGTGTAGCTACGTGACCCTGTAAGTATAACACTGTAATATGACTGTATACTGTGTACATGTTGACTGGAGGGCAGCCAGGGCACGGCCCTGAGTGAAAGCAAAAGTCAACGTTGGCTTTTGCAGACCACAACTAGAATACTGCCATTCGATCAAATGGTGCAGCCATAACAGAGTGTAGCTCGCAATACATATTGTAGGTCAGCGGCCCCCAACCTTTTTGCAACACGGACCGATTTCATGGAAGACAAGTTTTCTACGGACCGCGGGGGGGGCAGACATAACAAAACACACAATAAAGTGCAAAAGATATCATTTAATTATTACATATATAATGTAAATGTAATTATTCCATTTTATATTATGCACTTTATTCATATTATTATTACATTGTGATAATATATTTGGTGGTCGGGGACCCCTGTTGTAAGTGATATCAGATAGCATGGAGGATGAAAATATTTTTTTAACAACCTTACAGCTACTTAAGGAAAACTGCATGTTGGGGTATGTTCTTGTATGTTCCTTCCTCACTATGAACATGGGCACTGCAGTTCATTTCTGAGTCAATCCCACATCCTGTTGCCAGAAATCCTAACTAGATAAACAAATGTGTATTCCTCCGCAGCTGAAAATAATCCCCTTAAAATTAGCTATTTCCTCCTGATTGAGTATTGTTTTCTAATAACTACAGTGTCCAGTAGTTTAAGGAAATTATTTGATCTTTATTTTGACTAAAGTATACATTTGTGACCTTTTTTCTTTCTTTTTTTAATTGCATCTCAAGTAGGAAACAATGGGCTTGGGGCTGACAGATGAAGTAAAATAGTTGATTCTGGCATTTTCATGGCAGTTGTGAACAATACCAAAAATATATACATATTGTCGCCAGCCTTATCCAGCCACATGATATTTTTGTGTTCGAAGAGAGCGATGGAAGAAATGTGTTTCCACAATACGTAATCTGTATCTAAGCTTTTGTGCTCCTTTCACAAAAGCCTGCGTTGCTTTTTAGACTAACCAGGGGTTAAATGTGTCATCTATCCACAGTATCCACTCTATGGTTGATTTTTCAAAGAATTAAGGTTATTACTGACTTTCTAAGTCAATCCACAGATTCCAACAGGCAAACATCCAATCTCAACAAATCGGCTACAACAGACTCATTACCATTGATATCCAATACACTTGAGGGCCAAGATACTTTGCGGCTGGTCCTGTTAAACAACACTGCAACACAAAGCCAGCACATCATCGCAGTGCATTTACTCCACTGCCGCAGCCCTGCATTACTCTTTCATTTAAAAGGCTGTACCACTTTCAGTCACTCGAGGACAGACACAAAGAGCAGGCGCTTTTCAAAGGGCCCATTGTGGAGCCCAGTGAAATTATTCAATTAGTGAATTTAGCACCTGATCTGGTTAGCCAGTTGCCCTGAGGAAGCTACAGCTGCATGAGAGAGAGAGAGACATAAAAAAAAAAGGGGTAGGTGGGGGCTGGACAGACCAGACGGTGTAATATTCATTAACTCCCACTCCCCCCTGTTTTATGACATCGAAATTACCCAGTATTCATATTGCACACTGTAAAATATTGCTTTTCATAACAACATCTATTGCTTTTTACAGTGCAAGATATGATCACAAATTATAAGCATACATGCATTTTGTAAAGCAGATTGTAGATGTTGTCATTTGGAGGTTTAATCAGCCACGTTCAGTCTGAGATCCTCTCCCACGTCATGACAGTCGCTTTTAGAGAACTGGAAGGAAAGTAGACGCATGTGGACACCTCATGAAAGTAAGAGGTCCTGCAAATGTTTCTGCATCTTGTCATGTCACACTTTAATTTAAAGATGCATTCACACTTTTAGTTTGAACCGCCTACATTTGATATGGAGTATAAACACACAGTCCACTACCTGAGGAAATACGTCCATAATTGAGGATTCTGCATTTCATGATTTACGTCCAACGCCAACGTTCAGTGCAGATGCTGAAAGTGACGTGCCCTGTCTGGGCAGGGTGATGGACGGGCACGTAGAACGTCTTGTTTTCATGCAGGAGAGTCTGTGTCCTGTCACAACCCTGCAAACGATTGTTTGTTAACTGTTACCATGATTTTTGCTGAACATTAACCATACTGTAGTAGCCAAATACACATAACTACATATATATATATATATATATATATATATATATAGATCCAAGGTTTAGCAGAATCTTCCAATATTGATGTTCTGGTCTGGTGATAATGTTGTATCACAAAATAATGTTTTTTTTATTTGTTTAAATCAATTAGCATGATAATCTGTCAACGCTCTGCTGCCATCCATAGTTCACCTGCCATTAGCAAGCATGCTAGCAATGCTAACCCAGCTGGAATGTGAACCATTAAGGTGTGTCAAAGGTTGCCTTCGTTTTTAGAATGTGCTGTGGTTTAGATAACAAAGAAAATGTTACATTTTTGTGCGGACAATTTGAAATTTTAGAGTAAATCTTTGTTATCTCATTACTTGAAAGTCTACACAAACCTGAATCAATCCACAAATCTACAAACTGACCCTTGCCTTCGGCGATAAAACAGAATGATGAAACCTGTTTTTGTTTAAATAACATTTTTCTTTACTGTCAAGATGGGTTATTTGGTAATTACAAATAACACAGTAACCATATGATTTTCATGTCAAGTCAACATGATTAAATCAATCTCCTGATCAAATGTTGTGATTATTGTACTAAAATGATGTTAAAACTCTGACTATATTAGTTAGAAAGTGACAATTTGGTTTTACTTGGTTAAATGTCCAGTTCTGGTTCACTAAAACTGCGAATCTGTACTCGATTTAAAAACAAGTTGTGTGAAAAAAACAACTCACAACCAACAACTGATTTACTGGTAGAGCTTTAACTTTAGTCAACACCAGCGAATTTCAATATTTCATCAGAAAGCAAACATGCAGGTTCAAATTTTGTGTTCACTTTTTGATGTTTTTGTAATCAAACATGAATATGTGCAGAAAATTAAAGAATCAGAATATTTGCATAAATGATGTTCAGCTCAATATGACTGAGTCTTGTTTTCTCAGAATGTGACATTATATATATATATACATATATATATATATATACATATATATAAACAGAGGTGGTGCACTTAAATCACATACTTGGCCTTTAAACCGTTTGGCCCTAATTCCTGGCCAGTCTACCTCCAGCACCTCGACTGGTATCACAGATCCAAGGCATATCACAAGTGCTGTAACCTCACCCGCCATCTGGATCTTGGAAGCTCTTTTTCAGTTCTCAGAAAGGATTGCTTCGCGAAAAGAAAAAAAAAAAGAAAAGAAATTTGAGCCTGATGAAGCCAGATGGCTCACAAGGTTAGAGTTGTTCAACACACAGCCTTTTAAAGGAGATGAGCACCAGTGGCTACATACATTACAGTACTGTATGCACACCGCTTGAGCCTCAGTGCACTGTGATCATTTTGTCAAAAATGAATCTAATAAACCGCGTTACCAAAGTGGAGAAAATTGTTCGTTTTTTCTTTCTCTGATATGTATGGAAGATTCCTTGATCACTATAATTAGGAGAACTCTAATGAGGCAATTATAGACAACTGATGAAAGCAGTTTGATGAGTTGTACACGAAAAAAAGAGTGAATATCTTGGAAAAAAAGCAGCAATAAATATAAGTTTGAACTGACCCTAGTAATTAAAGGCCATGTAAATACTTACTTCCAAATCAGCTACATTAAATATTAATCATGCAGGTGCTGGACAAACATTTCCCAGAAGTTGTGGGCAAACTTCAGAATAAAAGAAAAACACAGCAGTGAATTAAATCACAAATGCAATTTTAGAACAAGCACAATAACACATACAGCAGCCAGTTGTTTCACTTTGAGCATTTTTCTCATCTCAGTCTGAACACTTCTCTGTGTGTGCAGAGACTCGAGCTGTAATCCACTCTGAAATGCAGCGGCTGAGACGAGAGCTTCAGTAAAACTGTTTAGGCTCGGATACCTAATTTACAATTGCAGCAGTGCAGCAAATACGTTCAGTGCTCAGGGCAGATAGTGAGCTGGTAGCTCGTTGTTAAAGATCTGCCTGAAGGCCGGCTGGGCTCTGACGGACATTAAACTGAACAACATAGTTTGCGTGAGCCGAAAATGTCAACAGCAAGCTTTCAATTTATGGAATAATCAATTAATAATCAATCATTTCAGCCATAGTTTCCCTTAATTTCCGTGCAATATGGAAATCTATTAGCAGACTATTTAAACTCTCTTGGGTTGTGTAAATGTTGCACTGCTGTTACGTGGATTTTTTTAGTTTTTTTCAATATATGTGCATAGTGATGCAACAATATTATAGTTTTGGAAGAAAAAAAAAAAAAAGAATGCAGACATTATGTTCACTGTGAAGGATTGAACAATGTTCATGCTGTACAGAAACAAATGGAAATCAAAAGGCTGTCTCGAAAGGTGCGTAGAATACAATTCATCAATAAAAATCGAAAACTGTACAGCCTGTACTTCAGAATGATCAGAAACAGGGTTACAAACATAATTTGTAGTTAAGAGAGCTACAATTTAAACACAGGGCTAGGCTGAAAACCTTGTTCCTATTGTGAACAAATCCCATTAAAAATATGTTGTTTAGCTCCTGAATACATCCTCATGTGTCCTTATATAGTTAAATAAATGAAAAAAAGTCTGAGTAATTCCCTAAAACAGCTGGTCACTGTAGTTTATATGAGAGCTTACTCAAACTGGAGGAAAGTGTGCATTTGTTGGGGACTATTTTCAACTGCGGATTAATACACAATGCATGCTCTAATGAGGATTCACAGCAGCAGGGCGGTGTTTGTGGTATTGACTCAAATTAAGCTACAATGTGTGTGTGTTCATGGTAATGAAGGAACATTTCACCCAGTGCAACAGTGTCGCTCACTGATGCAGTTTTTTTTTAGAATTTTTTTTTTTTGGACAACAATTGTAGCTCTATGGCACAATAGCACTATTTTCAGTATATCTGAAAGAAGTTTTATTTTTCTTGATTGCAGTGGAGTGATTCACCTTATTGTTTCTTCTCTCAAGGTACAGACAGCAGTTTATATCTTTTTTTTCAAAACAAGTTTGTTTGAATTGAGAAAGGTTGAAAAACGCTTACTGAATAGGCCTATATTTGATTTTTTTACATCATTTTTATTTTTCGACGGACTCTTCAGACATCCTCAGACACCTTGGTCACATCAGTCCGCCGCACAGTAACCGCCGCTGAAACTCTTTGCATAGGCCAGATGAGGATGCAGCACATCCTCCTCATATGAGTTTTCTTTTTCTTTTTTTTTCTTGATGACCGTGATGAGAGAGTCACCTGATGCTGATGACGTTGGAGCGATGTGGACGCATTGGCCGGTTTAGACCGGTGCATGTGTGGGCTAAGTGTGCCAGCTCCACACAGCAGGAGTGTGGCCGAGGAGAAAGGAGGCGGCCTGGGGGCAGACTCTGTGTCAGCTGATAGTGCAGAGGGTGGGCAGGGCCGGGGGGAGGGTGGCATGCCTGGGCGCGAAAGGCTCGCCAAGACCCACACTCTTTTGGCATTTTGGCAAGGGCAAGCGGCAAAATAAAATGATCCAATTTAAGCTGGTTTAGGAGTGCCGGAGAATATTCAAATATTTATTTTTGCAGGGCATTCGGGGAGGCTGTGCTTGCTCCGCAGATCAGCAAGAGAACCAAGTTTTCTTCTGTAATCCGCAGCGCCATCTTGATAGCCTGTTGGCCTCCAGTGGTGGAAAATGGATCTGAAGGTGGATCCTGCTGCTCTGCCGTCTTCTCAATCCTCTTTCTACTCACTCCTGCTTGCCTCCTTTTCACAACTACCTCTCCTCTTTATGTGCCGTTATTAGGTCCTTTATTTCACTCCGGTGTTTTTTCTTATCTGGGGGAAAAACTTAAAATATAATTGAGAACCTAACAGGACAAAATCATCTCGCTGAACATGAAAAAAATCGTGTTTTTGATTCAGCTTTTTATAGGCGGAGAGTACTTTGTAATTCATCAACGTGTGCTATGATAATAAAGCCTTTGCTAAATTGTCTCCCGTAAGTACCAAAAAATAATGTCCAGCGCCCATCTATATTTTCTCTTTGAGACTGACATTGACGGCAGGATCTTTCAAATGATTGCTTTTTAATGCCATTATTGTTATTATGGTTATTATTACTGCTAATGAGGGAAATACAGCCCTGGTTTTCCTCAGCACGAATTTCACCATGGAAATAAATGAGTAAAAAAGCCTTTATTGAATTACACTAAAAGCTATCTCAAATAAATGGGCCTTGAATCTGCCTCCATGAGACGATGTTTGCTATGGTATAATTTCATTGTGCGGGGAACGAGAACAGCCTGGCCAAAGACACAGACAGACCCCTGATACGGAGGCTTCAGTATCGTCTTGGAAACAGTAACATATCCATATGTATGTGAGCGTGTGAGCGTGTGTGTGGAGAGTGAACTAAACGTCTTATTTCTATTCATTTTTTTATCTCATTTTGTGTGTCGTCCCTCCCGCTTTGAAAGATGTCAAACAAAGAGGCACAGCCCTCGCTGATGCTGCTGATATGGTGCGGGGTCGCTCATATCCGGCTTATAAATAGAACAATTAAGCAATTATCATAACTTCAACTCTGACCCTGCGTGGTTTAAAGCAGGAACAAACATTTTTACAACTCTCACAACATCAGTACGGAAGCAGCCCCTGCTGCAGAGATCCTTCGTGTGTCCTGCGTTACAGCTGCAGGAGACGTTTCATTATGTGACCGCGATGAACGACCGCTTCTTTATCTTCTGACGTAAAATAAGACTCGTGCCATTCATTTCACACTGAGTCAAAGTGACGTTTTTTTTAAGCATGCAAACAGTGAGAAAAGGGGATTTCTACCAAAAAACTAAAACTGGAGTATTTTTCCCTCATCAGACCAGTTTGTGGTTATCAACAAGTTACATCAGCAGTCACTTTATTTTTATATGAGCAGCTGAAGTCTCCTGGGATGTTTATTGTGAGCGTGTCAATAGACTTTGTTGTCGTTTTAAAGATCATGAACTCTTTCGCATAAACCCTCTATTGTATGCTTGAGCAGAACATGTCACTGCAGCAAATGGCTCGAAAATAACATAATTGTCTAACCGACATACCACACTGATAATCATGTTTTGTTTCTTTTCATCCTGTTTTAAGGGGAGTCTCAGTAACAGAGACAGGAATACTTGAGTGACTTGTGATTACGTCGAGTCCAAAAAGTGAAAATTGCCAGCGCAGTGGATTCTTTTCTGTGCGAATTGACTTGTTTTCAGGATTTTGATCGAAACAAGTGAGCTTTTTCTTGATTGTAGTGTTTCCTGATTTCAGATGTATCCATTTTCTTTTTCTTTGTAATTCCATTACTCCACATTTCAGAGGGAAATCTTTTTTTTACAGCTATAGTTATTATTTACTTTTTCAGATTAAGATTTTACAAAAAAGAACTACATATGAGGATCCAGCTACTCATAGCGTGCCTGCAGAAATGCATGTGTTCGGGAAGGAGTACGACTGTATGAATGAGATTTGGATTATACTCCACGAGTTGTGTGAGAGTTTGTAAACAGATGTTTTCATGTAGTTTGCTGTTGTTAAATGCCGCCACCATTTACTTTAATTCATCAACAATTTCTCTCCATTTCTGGATGTTTCGTTCACCGCGGAGGCATGTGAGGAAAACCGACGTTTTCTTCAAGAATTCAAGATAACACGAGGGGAGTAATTGATATACACACGGTCATTTTGGGGTTGAAGTAGGAACAAATGATGTGTGTGTACCATAAAAAGTGAAGAAGATCCGCACCATAACAACTCACAATCAAAAAAAAAAAAAAAACATCAGATGCATTTTCCCAGTACTGGATCTCAACTTTCTGCCTCTATAAGCAGAGAGACATGTGAGCGCTGACTGTATAAACACACACACATATGCACACACGCTGTACTTGCATTCAGAACATGGACACACACACTGAAGTGGACTGATGGAGTTATGCTCCACCACATTAGAGAGATTTAGTCAAAACCTAATCAGCAGACGAGCAGTTACAGCAGAAAAGTCACATTCACTCACAACCTGGAGTCAAGGCGATTAATTGAAATGATCTGGTGGAAACAGGGAAACAGACAGGGGTCACAACGCCGGCTTAAAAATAGTAGAGCACCACTAGAGCGATCACGACGAAAGGAGAATTATTTTCTGTTTAGAGGCAGTTAGGCACGTAGGAAATCAACCCATTTGCTC
>CALSCE010009506.1:3025614-3043598 GCA_943593645.1 Bovichtus variegatus
CACTGGCGATTAGGAATCTTCCGAAGGAAGGAGGAGGAGAAAACACCCACATCAGGTACATTTCAGATCTCCTCTTAGGCATTTCCGTCAAATCAACGCTTCACCTTGTGACCCTTTTACAAGGAAGAACACACCATCATCTCTTCATAAGCCTACTCTATTACCCAGAGTTCCCTCCGCCTCCTCCCCCCTCAAACGCCCCCACCCCTCCCCTCCCTCTGGGTGTGCGTGCCACGCCAGAGTCCGGGCTGGCATCTGGGAGGCTGTGATTGAGAAGTGTAAATAAATAATAATCCCTGGAAAGGAGACCGGCACATCAGCATCTGTCGACTCCCCAGCTAATAGTTTTTATTGTGGTGCCATCAATTTAGCACTCTTTGTTTCCTCGATTCCCCCTCCCGCACCGGAGCAGATAGCTCCCTGTTTTTTAATTGAACTGAACAGATTTTTGTTTAAGGATCTCTTCCTCCTGTCTGTGGCGTTTCGGAATAAAATCCAGGCGATATACTGTTGATGGTTTTACACAGCAGCTCTTGCAGAGGAGATCATGTGCAGTATGTTTGCTGTACGTGTTATACATGTCTGCTCACTTGGGCTTCTGCAAAATATCAACGCCCGTGTGCATGGATGCATGCACTTGAATGTAGTGTGCATGTATTTGGGTCAGGACATGATTTTTTTTTGCAAAATGCTAAGGAGTGCATCTTTTCAAAAAGATGCAGTATACACATTCCATCGATAGTGTGCAGCGTGTGTTTTATCGTCTACAGAAAATAACTATGTATCAGTTTCCATCTCGTTAAACTTCAACTGGAGCTGATTGCAGCCAAAACGGGAATGTTCGCTGATTGTCCCACAATTCCAGATGACAGACGCACGCTGAAAAAAAAAAAAAAGAAAAAAGAAAAAAAGAAATTCACTGAAAAGCAGCGCTCCCCCTTTCAGGGTGTGCTGTGTGCGAGTTTAAAAAGGTAGAAATATGCTGGTGTTTTGTGGACATGGGAAGCGGGCTGATGGGTGCATAAATAAGGCATGTTGGAACATCTGGTCTTTGTTGTGCGTTCAGCTTTTTAATGTCTTCAAAGAGCAACTCTGACGCATCGCTGACTACCACTCCTTGCTCCTGCTTCATTTTAGCATGGAATAATAAACCATCTTTGGGGAATTTAGTCCCTCAGTCTCTCTCTTTTCATTTGGTTATGCCATTGCACGCCCCCCCCCCCCCCCTCTTCCCTCCACTCCTCCATCCCATTTAAGACAACTTTCTTTTTTACTCAGTTGATTTTAAATTTTTATACCTTAGGGAACGCTGGTGTATGTCACTGCAGTCGCCGGCTGTGTTGCTGCGAGCGCAATTAAAATTCACGCACACTTTCCTCGTCCCCATTCCCCAGCATGCTTCTTCTTTGGACGGCGCCCGAGATGGAAAAGTTGTACATTTCTGATTATATGCAGAGTAGATGTAGTCTGGAAGCGCCCCTCTCAACACAATTAAGCACCCAACAGCCATAAATTAAACACATATAGGAGTTCATTTCTGAATGATATTCCTGTTGACCATGAGAGTTCTCTTCAGCTTGTACTTTCATGATGGTGTAGTCTCAGACTGTGTTCAACCAGAGCTCTCCTACTCGACTTACATCAACTAGCGACGTGGCACATTAGGAAATGTTCCTACCAGCCCAAAACAGAAAAGTTGCTCTGTCGCGGGCGCCAAAGAGACGGCGACACACTCACAGCGTGTCATGTTGCTATTTTAAGAGAGCTAATTCACTTTGGCATACGATAATTGAAAAATGACGGCAGACTGTATTCCCTGAGAAAATGATAATTCACAAGCGGTTTCAATGGGAGGAAGTGTTGAGGAACAAAAGGCATTTTTATGACTTCAGCACAGTGGTGTTGTGGGATCTGAATGCTGTGAAAATTGGCGTGCACACAGAGGTCAGGCCTGTTTTAGTATTAGTCTCATGAGACACAACCGAATTGTTATGTTTTTTTTCAGATAAAGAAACTGAAACAAATATTAAAATCCTTGTTGCAGGTTGGTTGAACAAATTGATGATTTGATAAAAATAGGTTTGCTTTGACGTCGTGGTTCAAAACTGTGTCGTTCTTAAAAATGGTAATATTTTATGAGACAACAAATTTGAAAATCCAAACCAAAGACCCTTTCAGACATGGATTCTGTAACATTGCTGGGTCTGACAAAGTGTCTGTTTGTAACCCAAAAGTAGGAGAAAACTGATGTAAAGGCTTCACTACTGACACTTGACTTTTTCTTTAGTACAGTGGCGATGACACACATTTTGGCGATGGCTGCATCCTCAAGGCTTCTTCAGAGTGCTGTGTGACATCCTGCATTTATATGACTGACCCCACCCACCATCGCAGCTGCAGGTCCTCAGTCATTAGGTGATTCAATTAGATGATACAAAAGAGCTGTTTGAATCTACAATAACAGAGGAATCATCATGAATGTAGAACTAGAAAACAATCTGCTTGATCATTGTTTGACATAAGCCATCACAGACTCACCTACAGTTAGTCTACGCAAACAAAGACATAGAAGTTTGCTCGTACTGTCATGCATTGTTGCACTTATCAGGGTGGAGTTGCAGCAACTGATGCTGTCAAAAAAAAAAGCACTCGCTCTTATCAAGTCATTTCTGACCCCTGAAAAGTCTTTCATTGTTTTAGGAAGGAGTGTCGCAGGTCGGAGCAATCGTGAAAAAATATTACTTGAAAAACAAGCTAGTGTGTGCTAAGTAAGTAAGTATCTTCTGTGTGTGTGTGTGTGTGTGTGTGTGAGAGAATTAGTTGGATTACTTTCAGATGAAACCAGGAAAACACACACTCATGGTTTATTTTTTTCTCTGTCCACGCACAAACTGTACAGAAGGGGTTGTTTTTTCTGCATCATCGGAAATAAATGAGTGAACCACGGATACATGAGGAGAGTATATTGTTTTTGTTTTTTTTAGCACCTTATAAATGAATTGAACTGTGACCGTGGCTTAACATTACGTCCTTGTCATCATTGTGTGTATTTATGCCACCAGTGTGATTAAAACAAACTGGTGAAGTGATTTCATCTGACTGATTCTCAGCTGGTATCTCAATATGCTTGTGCTTCTTGCTTTTAAAGTGTTGCAATGTCACTACTGGCCACAAGGAGCGCTGCTGCACATGCATCTGTGTGCACACTGGAGATGACAAACCAAGATGTAAACCCCAACTGGGGTTAGTGTTCATGTAACTCAATCCAACTCTTTATTTTTTTTCCCTCCTCTCAATATTCCCATTAAGTCTCTACGTTCCACACTATGTGACGATATCACACCATCTTTCTATATTTGCCTCATCCAAGCCTTTATTAAAGCTAGGGCAGGCAATTTATTTCAGAAGCTTTTTTGTTATAATTGTCGAAAATCTCTTTACATCCCGACAGCTATTAATAAATCAAAATGTTCTGACGAAAAAAAAAAGAAAAAGAGAATCTGGTATCTGTGGCTGTCGCAGGCCTGTAATAAGCCGTAAGTCATTTCACGTGGTACCTATGAAATACTTGGACGGCCTTCCTGCGCGCACTCTGCCTACGCACTCATTGTACGTAACCAGATTCTTCCACAAGGCACTGGCAATATTCATGTTCGTTGTTTACGTTGATCGTGATAGTGTTAGGTGTTGTCCTGCATGTGAGTGAGACATGTGGTTGTTTGACACGGCTGGCGGTGACGACAACAACGTGCTGCATTTCTCTGTTTTTGGGGTAGTGGCTCTGGAGGGAGGCCTTTTTTAAATTGGATATTTTTTAAAATCTAGTTTACTTCTGCTGGTTTCTCCAAATCTTCCGAGGCAAAATTAACATTCTCCTCCCATTCGCTTCCATCCTATGCGAGTGAAGGGGCGAAACGCATTTGCTTCCGATTGCAAAACAAATTTGCCTCGCGTGGAGTTAAACTTTGGTGAACTCTCAGGCGAATATGGCCTCGGCAGGCGATCGTGACTCGCTTGCATTCGCTCATGGGTGACTGTGTCCTTAGGCTGCAGACAATAGATCACATGTCTGATGCGTCTTTCTACACACTTTGCTCCAAGACTCCAGATGAAAACGTCGGGATTCTCCACAAGAATTTAAGTTAAGTCTGGCGGGTTTGACCGAAGTTCAGTGCACAACATGAGTTTGCAAAGGTTCATTGTTTCTGACTCGAGAGAGTTTCTTATCTCTGTTCCTTCTGTTCCCAACCTGTTTCCATCTATTCGTCCAACAATAAGTTGAGTTGTAATGCAGAGTCGGAGGTAGATGCTCATTTATGCATTGTAACAGTTAGGAAAAGGTATGATACCAGAGGATTTAACTTCTTTTCCCCTGAAATCAACCATTAATTAGCAATAAACAATTTCTCCTCACTATCTAATTGGCATCACATTTGTCAAGATACAGTTAAAGAGACTGCTTAATTAATTAAACATGAAATAGCACCTTCCCTGAGTGTTTGAGAATACAGATGTAACCCTGGATTTCTTTTCTCCGCACACACCGACACCTCCACCCAACCCTCTAAAAAAAATCCAGCACCAGATTTGATAAGATTTGTTCTCTTTATCACTTTAATTAGCACCTCCCTCCTGTCCCCTTTGCAAATGAGGGGTAGGTGGGGGGGGTTCGAGATTTGATGACTTAAAATGCACACAGCTAACGAGTTATTCATACCCTGCACAGCTGTTAAGGCAATTTAACTGCTTCTTCTCCGTTCTCCCTTTTTTCTCTTGATGCTTACTTGTCGAGCAGGGAAAGGTGGCAAGAGGCCTCGCAACTGCTCCATTATCTTGGTAGAGAAGCTCTCTGATTCAAAAACGGCCACGATTTGCACCATTCACCTGTAACAGGGAAGATTTACAACTATTCACATCTCAAACTTGCATCTTTCCTGGAACTTATGACCATTTTTATGCTGCCGCCGTCAAGAAGTAGGTGTTACGTAGGCAAGAAAGGTGTCAAAAAAAAGAGCCCACACCTGACTGCTTTGAAGCTGTTTCTGTTCAGAGCTATGAGCACATTTCTATGCACGCTGTATACTTGCGTGCTCCACCATTGCCCATCTGTCGCTGTGCAATTATGATCAGAGGAAAGAAGTGCCTGAATGAAATATCCGCACCTCAGCTCCCATGCAGATTGCCGACCAGGACGTGTCAACTTCTCCTGGATCAGCATCTCCATGATTGAAAGATCACAACTCACATTTACAAACAGTGACACAGATGCGAGCATGCTTTGCTTAAATCCACTGAATTAAGTTCAATACGGTTCAAATATTGCAAAGGTTTAAGGACATTTAGGAATATCAAAAACAAAGACTGAATATGATTCTTCTCCTTCTTGTTTGGGAATTTTATTGGAGAGGCCTCAGCGTGTAACCCTCCATGGACAGGTTTGTGTGAAGTGGAAAACTGCCATGATTTGTGAAAACCCACTACCTTAAATCCACCAGTTTATCTACAGAGATGCTTTTTAGGTCTGTGCTTTCAAAAAACAGAATATATTATAGACAATTCAGACTGATAAGTGGCGAGGCACTTTGACGCGGCAACGGCCAGAAAAACTGTGATGCAACTTTCACTGTTGAGTCTGTTTTGGTCAATGCATAAGTGGAACCATTGTGACAAGTGGCGCCTGCTGAGTGGTGTTGTTCATCGATGAGTTATTGCTTTAAAATGAAAGTGGTAAGACAGGTTTGGAAAAGGAAAATGGGTTCAATTAGCACTCCAAATAACAAGAGGCCACTTCAGCTAAATTCCTAGAAAATGCACAACAGGCCGCAGACTCAATAAATAGAGATGAGTTGATTTTCTCTTTAAGTTTTGTTCTCTCCCTCTCACTGCAGGCTGTACAGTCAGTTATGTATAATTCCTCACCATAAGATGAAAAGACTACAAAAGCAACATTTAATAATATTTCAGCCCATTATATTTTTTCTTACAAAAATACATACATAAAAAAAAAAAAAAAAAAAGACAAATATTGATTTCTGTGGCTTTAAACCCACCCCACCCCAACACACACACACACACAAACACACACACACACCCCAAGGCGAATGGACTTGAAGGCTTCGGCACAAAGTCTGAAGATAACGTCATTCTCTGGACGCTCAGCAGATCCATCTGTCCGTTTCACAACATTGTGCTTGATATGCCTGATATGCTTGAATTGTAAAGAGGTGGAAGGTCTGAGCGCTGTGGAGCCACGGTTGTGTTGTTGTGTCTACCTCCAACAAAAACTGTTATGTCTGAGACAGAATGAAAAGGGCATACAGGGGTTGACGGCCGCAAACATAAATACAAGGCCTGGAATGTAAAACTGGCTAAAGGCCCCGACTTTGCAGCCCTGAGATATCTATCAAACTTCTGGCGAGATGAAGCCTGTAGCTGCGCTGGAGTTGCAGGACTCACCTGGCTGAAAATATTGGGAATCGTACTGAATATTTGAACGTGTTAATAATCAGGATAAGACCAGGGCATGTGCCACTTTTTCATATTCATGTGAGCATGATGTTACAGAATGAATGTGATCAGAATGAAGGTTTCAATCCCCCCCTGACTTCGTTCATGTTTAATCTGATGGTAAAGCAACTTAGTGATTAATGTTATTAATTCCCACACGTCTAACCTTCTGTTTCCGCTTCTCCACATTTGGAGGTTGAGATGTTTGTTTTTTTTTTGAGAATGTTTGGCTTTTACCAAGCATCTCAGCAGAAGAGAGAGAGAGAGAGAGAAAGAGAGAGAGAGAGAGAGAGAGAGAGAGAGAGAAGTATCCGATTTACATCGGGGTGATTCCGCGGAGATTGCTATCATTAGAATAACTTTATTAGGCTTTCTGCTGCATTTCCTGTTTGATTTACTGCGCAGTCCCAAGGGCTCATGGGTAGGCACTTAGGACTCCCCTGCACGAGCCAGACCTGCCAATGTTGTGCTGCAGCAACCTGAGTGTAACATCCCTATTAATCTGGAGCTAAACGTAGCAGAAACATCACCAAGGTGCTGCCCAATAAATCTCTTTCGGGCCTTTAATGCAGCACGTGCACTCATTGATGTGTCAGTGTTTGTGTTGACGGAGAGAAAACAACCATTTGCGGTCCTGCAAAGGATTGTGGGTATGTTCAGGGTCATTTGAGTGGCTCACAATGATGTGTCTGTTGTATGATTCCAAACAAATGCATTGAGGAAGAAAAAAAAGTAGAACAGAGGTTTGAGCAGTTAATGACAAGAGTGACAATTTATGTCCATTGGCCGACTTTGTGCAATATAGAATTTGTTTTATTCCTTCAAATTATCCTCATAGCATTACGGTCAAATGTGACACCTCTTACAAACAAGTCACCTTGCTCGATGCTAGCTTGGTCGATGTTAGCATGCTCGATGCTAGCTTGCTCGATGCTAGCTTGCGCTATGCTAGCTTGCGCGATGCTAGCTTGCTCTATGTTAGCTTGCTCGATGCTAGCTTGAGAGCGAGTTGCTTGCTTGTTGGCAAACGTGTAAATAAGCATCCACACTTTTTGCGTGAATTTGTACCGAGCAGCACATTGTTTTGGTTTGGATCTTGTCTTGTAGTCTTCGTCACATGGGACGTACAAAAAAAAAGAGGGATCCCTAAACTACAAAATGAATCTGCTCCACAAAAATTCATCCATTCATCGAGAAATTCAAACTTCCCCTGCTTCGCATTTTTTCTCATGGCACAGAACAGACTAGAACCCAAACGCAAGAAACTAAGACATTCAGAGTAATGCTAAAGTTTGCAAATGCTTTTTTTTTTTTAGCATTAATCCAGAAAAAGTCAGGCGAAGAATCGTCAAGCAAGAGTCAGGATGATCGAGGCTGGAGCGCTGAGGCAGGTGCTAACCAGACAATCTAGTAAATAACTAGCGGAAATGAATAAATACTACTGGGCTGATTGGAGTAAATGGGAAGCAGGTGGGTAAGTGGGTGAGGACGGTCAGGTGATGGAAACGGCAGGAGAGGGTTTACTGCAGGACAGGAGGGAGCGACTGGATCTGTAATGCAGAATCCACAGACCACGGGACAAGATGTTGGTCGGCCGAAAGGAAGCATTTGTGTTGAAAAAAAAAAAGGTTACTGATCACCGACATAAAACACGATTCCCTTCTAAAATTCTCAAAAAAGGCCTCTATAGAGTGCAAGAAAGTGAGGATGTAAATATGAAGAAAGCGCAACTCACCTGCAAATTGTGTTTTCAAAATGTGGTTTTCACTCATATTTTTGGCTTTGTTTTTTTTTTTTTTTTTTTTTTTTTTTAATGATCAGCCAAAAAATAATGAACTCTACATACACAGCCAGAAAAAGAAAAAAAAGGAAAAATGAACAGCTGTGGATCTTATAATTGATCACATATCATTACGCACACAGTCCATCCAAAACTGTTCGGATTCATCTCTCGTTCTTAAAAAGTGTATGCTCTCCGTCACACATTGGGACAAATGTTTCCGTACAAGGACAACATGTCTGACCTGCCATTAGATTTTAAACTGAGTTTTTCTGCACTCCAGCTCCAACGCCATGTTTATTCATGTCGTGTTATGTTCATGTGGCATTGTCTATTTTCTATTGATCGCTATCTAACAACAGAAAGAGTTAGATGGTCCGTTCCTCGTTCTCATGATTCTATAAAAGGATTTGACTAATTGTTGGATGTTGTATATTAGGCTGAAGAACGCTAACACTGGCTGAAGTACTACATGTGACAGATTATATAACAGAAAAGTGAGCCAAATTGGGAGCCGTTTACCCAACAGTGAGACACTTGGCAGTCTGGCAGAGCCACTAGTTTCTGACCACCTTTTTCAGAGTTGTTAAGTGATGTACAACACAGGCTGGAGAAAAAAAAGAAGAGAAAAAAACCACCAACTAAAATCTGATGCTCACTTGAAATCTGGATTCGTAGAGCCCAAACTCCTGTTTCTCCAGTATTCCCTCAAGTCGTCTGTGAAGTGTTAATGTGCACCGTTGATTGACGTCCTCATGCGTACTCAGGGGGTTTGTGTTCAGTGGAGCATGTAGTATACGTTCTTTAAATGTGTCCATCCTGCAGATGTGCATCCTAGCAATAACTCACACCTATTATAAGTGATAAAACTTTTACTGAAGTATTTCATCATTGAGCATTTTTACCAGTAGCGGAATGTCACTCAGTACATTTTCTGAAGTTCTGTACTTTTAAAGTAATTATACCTTACTGTACTGGAATATTTCCATTTAATGCTACTTTATACTTCTACTCCACTACAATTCAAATGTTTGAAACGATGCACTTTTCTTTTTAGTTTACTGCGTTTATTGGATAGCTTTGGTTATTAGTTACTTTACAGAATAAGATTTTACAACATAACATATTTTGAGTTAAATAAATATATCATGTTTTATAGATTAAACTACCCAAAAATATATAAACAAATTGTTAACATGATCTCAACACAACCCTCTACAACATTAAGATGTTACTTACACATTAAATTTTTTTAATGCAATCAATTAAATAAATCAATATTAAATAATAGTGCAGTACAACAATCCTGCGTCATGAGTACTTTTACTTTACGTACATTTTGCTAATAAGACTTACTGTGCTCAAACTTAGGTGACATTTTAAATGCAGGAATTGACTTAATGTTTTATTCTTATTATATTATTGTAATTACAATGATTCTGTTTTTATATTTCAGTGTTGCTGAATACATCTCCCAACACTGTTTTTACTAATATGAGGCAAAACTCTCACTGTTTCAAAATGTCCAACCATAATTGTGTTTTTTATAAATCGTTTTTCTCACTTCAAATGTTTTTGACCTATTAATGGATTACATTAAATAGACATCTTCTGCCTATTTTTGCTTACAGTGTATATAAATTTACACTACAATATTTTCAACAAACATATCAGTGTCTATGAATTTCGCTGGGTTAAAATGAAGCTTTATTTGGCCGCGGTAACTCCACGCAACCCTCAGCAGGCCACAAGCGCCAACTCTGGAACTTTTATGTGGAAACTGTTTATTTGCTATGACATTGAGATTTTCTACAAGTGTCACGAGATGATACTTTTTATTTATATTTTTCCTTCCAAAAGTGGCGTACCGCAGCATGATGTGGGCCTCATCTGTGAATGCTTTCTGGGAAACGTATCTTGTGTAGCCTGCTAATTTTTTAAGTAAGCAACCGCATGAGAAGCCCGGGGAAACAGAGTCAGTGATTCATCAGTCACCATTCTTGTCGTAATTATGATTTCTATTTTGACATCTGGGGAAAGTCTTTGAAGTGTGTTTTTGATGCTGTGGAGAGCCCGCGAACAGCCTAATGGAGACAGAGTTTAGAAACTGTTGCCAGTCTCCTCGGAGCAATCACCCATGATACCCACCCATGGCGAAACTCCAGCGTTTAGCATGAAACTGGAGCTTTCTGGTGAGGAAACAGCAGTTGTGATTCTTTTCAGCTCATCATCCACTAAAAAGAAGTCATGTCTGCTAAAAAAAAAAAGAAAGAAAAATATATTTTTTTCTTTTGTACTCTCTAACCCTCTTTTAGGATATTTCACCTAATAATTGAATTAAAAACTTTTTTTTAATTCCCCCAGGAAAAAGTATTGCAACCAGCTCCAAAATAGAGTACCGCTGTTATAGTAAAATATTAGGCATCTGTGTGGAATAAAAAACTTTTTCTAAGTCTGAGGCAAATAAACCTGAACCTTATGAAAACAGCGATAACGAGGAGGAGTATTATGCTGGAGTTCCTGTTGGTGCCGTCACCTCTGTTTGTAAGTCACTTGTAATACAAAATCAGGAAATAATGAAGCTTCGTGGTGCCTCTCTACTTTGTCAAGTGTGTTTTTTTTTGTTTTTTTTGTACGTACCGACACGTGTCGATGCACCTTCTTCTAAAACGAAAAAATAAAAAGTTATGACTCCCCCCCCCTTCCCTTGAGTGTCTGACACTTCTTGTGCATGTATGATCTGTTTTATGTGATATTGCTTTTCCTCTGAACACACACAGTATTACACTCTGGCTTTTTATTCATGAAAAAGAAGAGCAGAACATCAAGGGAATGCCAGCCCAGACTGGCTGGCACATATCGCAGGGTGTTAACAGGTGAGGGTAATATCCTAAAGGTGCAGACACCTGGCCTCACCTGGGGTTCACGGCGAGGTCAGGACACCTGTGCCGTTTTTCTATCTTAACTCCCTGCAGAGGGCTTTGCTATTACAGGTGTTCACACCTAACATTTATTTATTTCACAGGTGCTTCAGATACACTCAGCAGTAGAAGTGAAGATGCAGTAGGAGAGCCCAGGTACAGTCGGTTGGAGAGGAAGAGGCACGACAGAACGTTGATTTCAATTTTTTGTACGGTGAGCTCTTGCACAAACTTCAAATATATTTACAATAATAAACAATCAATGATTCCATAAGATGTGATATTTACAGTTATTACAAATAACGTGTTCAGTGACTGCAGCTGAGTCTGTAACTGGAGTTGATTTCTCTTAGCAGTAGATTTAAAAACAATTCACATCGTTTCATCTTTTGTTTGCAGAGGGGTGAATCCCACTCTGGTGTCAAAAGAGTCTGGTCAAGTTAATGGCAAGAAATCTGTGGTACAATACAAACAGTTTAATTGTGTAATTAACAATCAATAACCACTTCTAGTTAGAACATTTCTGCAGAAAGGAACCGAGAAACACTTATAAAACAGTCAGTCGTAACAAAATAACTGGTGTTCTCATTGAAATAAACTCATAAAAAAGAAACACTTTTATACAGAATATTTATACAGGAATAGCTTTTTGAATTGGATTGTTAACCAAAGGAAGACACATCGCAGACATCGATTTTCACACAGATTGCATATGTTTTTCTCTCTAAGGTGTTCTATAGGTTAGTCATTTTACCTAAGCTTATTTGCATGATAGTAAAAATTGCATACAACATTAATTGTGAAGCTTGTAGCATGAGTTGCTTGACATACAGCACTTTTTATAGGCAACCTTTAAAGCACATTTCTCCATTTAAAACGTTTAAGACACTTTTTGTTTTTACTGCCCATCGAAAATCACATTTATAAATAGAAAAAAGATTGGTGGAATTTTAAAAATGCTCTACGCAACATAAACTTTCAAAAAGAAAAAAAAAGAAAAAAGTAATTACATCAGAAACACTGCATGAACTGCAAATAAATAATGTCGGACAACATAAACATGGTGTGATTCACATTTCTAACTGTGTGGAAATTCAGAGAGTTACAGTGACAAAGGTTTTGCAAAATAATCTAACATCGGCAGTGCCGTATAGTACAAGGCATTTGTTGGCATAGTTTCTTTAAGACTGTATTTTTTTATTTTTTTTTTTATTTTTATTTTTTTACAGTTACAATATAATGTCTATATATATATATTTATATTTCCTCCCTAACAAATAATATGTAAAGACTGAGCTATTCTCGGAGATTCACCTGGGCTGGGTGATCGCGTTCCAGAGTTTGGAGTGATTCATAATCACATTATGCGCTTTTTAAAAGAATAACTAATCTGCCAGCAGGCTCCAGACTTGATACCTCATAATTAAGGCCTTGTCAACCTCTTGGTCCTTGATTTCATTTTGCTATTTAAAAAAAGAAAAAAAAAAAGAAAAAAAAATCCAGTTAAACATCACATACGTAAACACCTATCAAAGTCCTAGCAAACTCCAGGGGGGACTTTTTTTTTCTTTTTAAATATAATCAGTAGCTCAAAAAGATAAAGTAAGTCAGTGTAAAACAACAGACATAGAGTGCAGTCAGCAAATATCCACGGCAACATACTTAGAATAATTTTTTGTGCAGATTATTTAAATGATGCATCAGTCTTTACAGTGAATAATACAAGTTTTACAAAATCCAAAAAGTAGTACTCGAGTCTGAAATGGGCTTTCCAGTGTGTGAACGCTCACTTCACATAGTCAGTCTGCAGCTGATATATATATAAACGCTCCTCATATAGTCCAGACGCTGCACTGATTAAAAACACTACTTTTTCTTTATTTGCAGTGTGGTGGTTCCGTGTCTGCCGGAGCGTTACATTTAGCACAGTCATCAGTCTGTGTGTGTACAAGAAAACTCTCAGTATATGTTCAGACGGGGAGAGTTTACTCCTTGGCCTCGTGCTCCGACTCTGACTGGGCCTCTGCGCCTCGGGCCAGCTGCTCTTCGATCTTGATGGAGAAGATGGTGCTGTTGGTCTGCGTGCTGTCGTCCAGCTCCTTCAGCAGCTCTCCGCTCTCCCTGAAGTCCGTCAACTCCTCCTCGAAGGCCGGGCTGCTGCTGCTGCTGCTGGTGTTGGTGGCGGTGCTGTTGATGTTGTTACTGGGTTCCTTGGGCGCCTTGGCTGGGTGATTGATGTAGAAGCGCTGGTTCTGGAAGAACTTGATGATGGTGAGCTTGGGCAGATCCAGCTGGGCCGACAGTGTGTGGATGGCCTCCTCGTCGGGGTACAGGCCTACGTCCTGGATGAAGCTCTGCAGGATGCCCAGAGCCTCCAGGGAGATCTTCCCACCGCACGTGCGGGACTTGATGCTCCCTCCGCGGCTGACCTCGTCCTCCATCTCGGCTGGAGAGGCGGTGGAGGGCTGGCGCGGCGGCAACCGGGGGCCTGTGCAGGGCTGCAGTTGCTGCAAGGGCTGCTGGGACAAAAGGGGTTGGCAGGGGTGCTGCAGGGACAGGGAGGGCTGGTGCTGCTGCTGCGAATGGGGCTGAGCCTGCAGTGGGAAAAGACGGGGAAGAGAAAGGAGACGGGGATGTTATCGGTGACCACTTAATGGCGCCTTAATAAGGCCTTTCATTAAAATCAATTGAGTTGTGAGGAAAAATAGGCCCACTGTGTATAGGACAGGCACTTGGTTGAAGGAATTTTCTATGTAATATCTCATTGAATGTAATCAGTTCTGCAGATATGATTTTTTTTTTTTCTTCCCTTTTTTGGAAGGTGGAGATTGTGTCTCTCATTGTGGGGGTAGAGGCAACACACACACACACACACACACACACACACACACACACACACACACACACACATGAACTCAAGAGACACACACAGCCCTTCACACAGTGGGAAACTGGCCTCTCTATTATAGCCTGTGCTGCTTATCAGGCTCTATTGCCAGGCAGCGATAAACAAGCTCCCTGTGCACAATTCTCCTCGCGATGGTCTGGCTGATTTGCCGCAGTGTGAGAATGCTATCGATGGCTTTCACTCTGCCGTCAGAATCCCGTTAGTGTAAACACATGACACATTACTCGTAAAATGTCTCATTGTGTGGTTGGAGAGGGAGTGAGTGGGCAACTCGTGGTCCCTATTGACCCCGCAAAATGGGTGCTCTTTTATTTTCATTTCTGAGTCAGACACTGTAGAATAGGTGTTTCATAATGTAGTTTGCAAAAACAGCACTTTGCAGGGACTCTGTTTGCCAGCTGCATAAATGCACCCAGAGATGTGATTTTACTGTACCAATATACTGAGCTATGATAGTTCTTGTTGAGCAAACGGGAGCTAATTTGGTTAATGTATTGCGTTAGTGAAGGACCGGCACAAAATATTTAAACACCAGTCTCCTATGGAAGTTGTAAAACTGCACTATTAAATCAGAAATAATCCTATTTTATCAATCTACAACCACTGTTTGCATGCAAAGTATCACAAAATTCCCTCATTCCACAGCTGCTGCTGAAACTGATTTGTAAAAGAAATCCTATTACCTTATTTATATCCAGTAAATGGCAGCCTTTGTAAAACACTGGCCATGTCTCCAAGTAAGAAAATAACTAATCAACCACTCAGCTGTGGCTCAGACTTTTAATAGATGTATTATTGTACTTCATTAAGATATTTCCACCGTTAACCAAGCCTGTGTGTTATTTTCTATTCATCTGACAGATGTCTTTTATAAAGCAGCTTTATTAAATAAGTTCAGGCTAATGATACCTTTGAAAATGGCTTTTTTCTGAAAAGTAGAAACTTTTAATTGTTGCTGTGTTTCTCATTAACAAGACTTCATAAAAACTCCAAAGTGTTGTTTATTACGAATTCCTGAAAGATTAGCTAAGATGAAATAAACCAGGGGGGAAATTGTGTTTTTGACTTGTTTTGCTTTCGATATAGAACTTCAGGAAAACATGCACAAATACAGCAAGACATCGTTTTGTCGGCTGATCGATGAATGATTTGGTTTATATAATGTCCTAAAACAAGGGGAAAATGCTGCTCACATTCCCTAAATCCCAACTTGCCGTCTTCAAATTGCTTGTTTCTTTCCGACCGACGGTCCAAAACCCAAAACATATTCAGTTTACTGTCACACAAGACAAAGAAAAGCAGCAAATCCTCACATAAGTGATCAAAACTGATCAAAATAGTTTAAACAAATAAACAGAGGTCTGTGGTTACACATCCAAACTTCATTTTCTTATATTTGCTTTTGTCTTTGCGCGGGCATTTTTATATACGTGGTCCTGTTTTTATCTTTTATTATACACACACACACACACGTGCGCACGGACTGTTTAAACCGATGCTCCAGAAAAGCGTCATGCATGAGCTAGTTGTGGCTCAGCGCCTTGGCCAACGGTGCAGTCGGGAGAACACATGCTGTCACGCTCACCTGTAGCTGGTCGGAGGAGATGTGCGTCAAGTGCATGGGCCGGTCGTTGTGGTGCTGCTGCTGACCGGCGCTGCTCTCCTGCTCGTAGATGGCGTCGCGTTCGGCCTGGCAGAGGCTCAGGAAGCGGCGGATCATGGAGAGGTTCTCCCAGAGCGTCCTGTTCTCCGGAGAGGGATCCTCCTTCCAACGCAGCAGCTCACAGAGCCAGCCCTGAGACACGGGGAGAGAAAAGAGCGCAGGTCAAAAGAGTGTTTTATGATCTCTCAGAGTGTTTGAACTCATTTTAGGCCCAAAGGTATGGAAACTGGTTCACACAGTTTTGCAGTGTTTTACCTAACAGCAGAACCATGTTGGAAAAAAAATTTGCACAGCCAACGTTCTTAGGAGAGCATCAAAGGACCAAGATAAAAAAAAAAGATCCAATGATTTAGGGAATCAAAATAGGGGACAAAAGGGTTACAAGAACCCTTTCCAGTACTAAAATAAAGCAAAATCATAGTAAAAATACACACACAAAACAGCCTATTGTAGCTGCACCTGCAGTTTTGCTGAACAAGAAGAAGAAGAAAAAGAAGAAGAAGAAGAAGAAGAAGAGAATTAGCCAAGGTCAAGCAACACAGCAGGAAGGAACGATTTAACGAGACCAGAAACACACACTCGCATATTGAGTAGCACCCTTGGGAGGAAGCGAGGGACTCCCATGTTTGAAACACTCCAGCAGAGGGCCATGAAAGACAGAGCTGAGGAACAGTATGGGACAACTCCAATCAGAAATGTGTTCAATGAGTCCGGCCTGGAAGACCAGGAGACTGACACATTACTGAGAGTGCAGGACAAAAAAGGGAAGGATGGACTCATTGTAATTCACTTGTACTTTTCTATATTGTTTTTGTAGAGTAGAAACTGCAGACTCGCACAGGATTACACGTGCGCAAAGTGCGACTAAGTTACAGAGTCGATAATACCAACACAACAACAACACAAAGCAAATTGTAATTGAAAACAATCTAATTAAGTTGTTGTATGTGTAGAAAGATATATGTTCTATTATACATAACACAGTTCATTTCACTTCATTTGAACACCAGTTTAGCACATGCATATTTGCCACACAACTATATAGCAATATGAGAAAATATTCAGACTGGTTTTAGCCTATGTTGATTCCAACAGAGCAAAAACAGATCATATTGATACACTCCAAACATTGTCTGGTTCTGATTTACTGCAGTCCTTTGTCTTACATGACAGTTAACTGAAAACTTTTGGCTTTTGGTCTCCCCTTTTCACAATGATCGGACATTTCTTTTTTAGGCAAAGTGATTAACGGAGTCTCATTAGTCAGGGTTTGCGGTTTGGTTTTGACCGAGGTCTTTCCACATTTCCACTAATTCAATTGTGCGTTTGTGTTTGTTCATGTGACAAACTCAGGACTCACGACTGTACGGACCAGAAGGGCTCTGCAGGAGTCGAGTGACGTGGTCTCAAAGCCTCGAACATGATGACCTAAACCTCAGCAGGGCAGTGTGTGTGTGAGTAAGAGTGAGAGGAAATAACACACTGTAGTGCTGTGTGGGAGAGCGAAGAGGAGTGGGGGGGGGGGGGGGGGGGGGGGGGGGGGGGGGGGGGTTTGAGGCTACAAGAGAGCTGTAAAGGGACAGAAGTGGATGAAGAAGGAGGGACGGACGGGGAGTGAAACCAGCGAGGAGGAAACGCGGCGTCAAAGAGAAGCAGCGAGGTGTGTGTGCGCGTTACAGAGGGCTACTCGCTCAGCCGGGTAGTCTGGTCTGGCACCGTGACAGAGCGGCGCTGTAATCTCCCAGCCAGTGCGCGGCAGCACCTTTCATTTCCACAGGATTACACCGCGCTGCTGGTCCGCACACAGACACACACACATGCATACACACAGAGGGCAGAGCCACGCCGCCACACTGCATGCAAGAGATAACTCAGCAGTTTGGTTGTCCCCTGTTCCAACTCCTCCCATAAGCCACATCAAACCCAGGAGGGGTTTTGGAGGAAGCCGAGAGGGGGAGAAAGAGAGAGGGAGGGAGACATAAAGAGAGAGAGAGAGGGAGAGAGGGAGGAGAGCGGGTAGAGGGGGCCATAAAGCCTGCGTGCCCACCTTGTTCCTTTGCCACGTTTATTGTTGCGTTTTTAATTTGCATGCAGAGGGATTTGGATGGCGCTCCAGTTGGGCTGTCTGTGGTTTCAGCTGATTCGGTAGTGAGGGAGAACACACACACACACACACACACACACACACACACACACACACACACA
>CALSCE010009506.1:3043608-3066156 GCA_943593645.1 Bovichtus variegatus
ACACACACACACACACACACACACACACACACACACACACACACACACACACACACACACAGGCCACAAACACACAAACAGATGCACACACACCACCACACACCATCTTGTCAAAGCCAGAGAAACTGTACCCCGGCCCAACGATGGAGTAATCCAACTCAAACACTCCCAAAACCAGCAGGATTAAACCCAAAGTAGCAGAGCCAATCAAACAAAGGCACGACGTGAACTCCATTTCAATGCCAGGAAGTCCATTTGATGAAATAAAGTACAGAGAGTTTATTAGTTCACAAGTGTGGATGTGTGCTTGTGTGGATTTTTTTTACTTTGCTGCCTGCATTTCCACATTTTCTGAGCGGACATTCAGCTTTTATAGTTGAAGGAAGAATCACACGGGCATTTGCTCAACGTTTTTTATGTGATGTACGTCAAACAGCAGTTAGCGCTGCTCCCGGCCAGCACTGTGGACAGTGGACAGTCAGCATTTTCCATGGCAGTTTCAAGAGCTTTGTTTGTGTTTGTTTAATTGCATTGCTTCCACAGGCCAGACAGAGGCAGCGGGGATAAAGACAGGACAGAGAGATGGTGAGAAATAGAAAGAGAGAGAGAGAGAGAGAGAGAGAGAGAGAGTGAGAGAAGTTAACGATTTGACTCCCTTGTTTGTCAATAAACAAAAAAAGAAAACCGGGATATTGTAAAAGGCATAAAACTTATTCCTTCTACAATGTAAATATGGAATATATCTGATGTAAAAGTTACCCATATATCAACAATCTTCCCAAAAGATTGATTCAACCAACAGGACTTTATGTTCAACATTGGCATACTGTTGCAAATCTGTTTTCCCCTTTATTATTTAACGCAGTTTGTTGAGCCTCTCCACCGCAGCTGACAAGCACCAGCCGCTCTTGATTGGATCATGCAACTTGCTGCCCCTGCCGCTAAAGTGTTCCAACACGGTCCAGAAAACAAAAATCTAGGGCTCTTCAATCCAGTGTACTCTGTGTTTTGTTGAAGATCATTAAGGGCACTCTATAAATAAATAGAAGAGGTGGTTCAGAACAGGCCTATTTGTTGGCCAACGCAGAATACACTCGCAGTCTAGAAACGTTATCATGCCACCAAGGCCACAAAGTATGACAGCGACTTGCAAGGAAATCTATGGCCAATAAGATGGCTTATTATCACTTGCTGGAAACCGACAGTATCAACTGAATGTTGTATTATACAAAGATAGGATTTAGGATGTATGGTGAAGCCTCACACTACTCACCTTCTGAACAATAGTTTGCTAACACGTTAGCCGTAACAACTTAATCGTTTTGTGAAATTACTTTTTTTTTTGGGCCTGAGTGCTTACAACTCCAACGACGGGACGGAAAAGACACTGAAACAATGTTCACACTTAGTGCAGACACTATTAGTCCATTCATAAATTGTCGATCTCCAACAGCAAAAACACATTTGCCGTTTCAAGCTGTTCGAATGGGAGGATTAGCTGGTTGTAATTTTTCAATCCCCGTTTGCATTTTGGTCAGAGAAAAACAGGAATTTCAGAATGAGGAGGTCGTGATCAGCATTTTACACATTTTCAGTTTTTTTAAAAAAAACAAAATAAGTAACCCATTAGTCAAGAAAATGATTTTCAAAAATAATTGATAAGATAAACCAGTATGAGTAGAAATCACATTTACTACATATTGAAAAAAATACAAACAAGAGACAAATACTGATTATAAGCTTTTGAATTGACCTACCCTGGTAAACTAGCCAATGCCTTTTTCCAACCTAGATTACCAGATGTGTGTTTGAAATCATAGAGTTAGAAGTAAACTGGAAAGCCAGTTTGTTTTGATGCTAAATACATCTCTCAGTTGAACTCACAGATGCTGCACACAGGTTCATCGGAGCAATAAGTACTGACAGGCACAGGATTATCTTGCTATGTTGGCACACACCTGCGACAATATTGCACAATAATCCGCTGCCTCTAGGTCACCGTTGCTTAATTATTAATTAGTTTCAAACAACGGGATGAGGATCAAGAACCAGCAGCCCTTTCTTGTTTTACAGCAGACACAGATCTGACCAGAGGCTAATGGGGCTCTGGGGTCATAAGGTGCCAAATTAAAAGGGTAATAAACTCTTCAGCAGGCCATTGTATGGTCCGGGTATAAATAGCAACCGGGTGTTCTGATAAAAATATTTTCCTCCCAACACAATAGTTGAATTCATCACGCGAGATTCACCCAGCTATGCAATGCGGTGCACCGTGTATGTGAGTGCTGCAGTCACAAGCTGCCAATAAGCGCATAGGCCTGCTCTGTCAGAGAACAGCGCAGTATTCACCGCCCAGCCCATCCACCCATTTGCCACTGCAAACACACCCAACATGGAAGCTCAGAGAGACCCTGATGAGCAACCGGCTTTGCTGTGAGACAGGGAATTACAGACAGACAGACAGACAGAGAGGGGTCTGTCCCACGGCCTGACCAACACCTTCCCTCTAATCTCATTTGCTTGTTATCAGTCCCATCAGGCTGACCTCGGCCACTGTAAAAATAAATAAATATAATAAGCCAACAGACGTCCATCAATTTGCCATTTGAGGTTCCCCTCCCCTCCTTCCTCGGATTACTGCGTGACCGAAAATCATGCCTCAGTTTCAACAGCAGAAACAGACTATGAGAGTATATCGAGTACCACTTGGGTTTGGACCATTTGGACAAAAAAAAAAAGGGCAAGATGACACATCAAAAAATGAAGGAAAAAAAAATCTAATAAAAAAAAAAAATCACAGATGAAGAAATTATTGTGGCCATTGTCGTGGCTGGCGGGTTGGAGGACAGGGCTGATTCGGAGGCAGCAGACAAACGTCTTCTGTGTCTGAACAAGGGAGGGAGCTAAAAGTAGGGGGAAGACAATGCATTATTGTCTTTCCTCCTCCTTGAACCTGGCAGAGGCCCAGCACTGGCAGACAACACTATACAGATAAATGCAACCGATAACACGTTTCTCGTCCCCGAGCAGGACGAACTAGCTGCTGCATGTGCATGTTCACCTCGCAAGGTAACGTGTGCTGTGTTGTAAAAACATTAGGCCATGGTGGACGCCCATCTGCTGACGACAGTGGAGTGTTGAAACGTTCCTGATGCTCGGGCATATGTGAATCTCCCGCAACAATAAGCAATAATTGACTGCAAATTCAGGGCCAGATTTAATTTTTTTTTTGGGGGGGGTGGTGGGAGAATAAGTCTTTCAAATAGAACAGCTTTGAGTGACTGTGCAAATAATCTTTGGCATACTGTGAGGATGATATCGCAATGGAAATGAGGTCAGTGGCCTTATTTGAACTGCAATGGAAATGTCAATGATTGTGCTTAAAAATAAAGCGAAGAACACATTGTATCCTGCGCCCAGACCGACCAGAACACCATAAAGTCCTGTGTATTTGTCTGTATCTTTATTCAATTACTTCTTGAACATCTACGCAGCCATTGAAAGTTGTTGGCTCTACGTGGCGTGCAACAAATACTTTGTACACTGTATGCTACAGGGATTATGAGCCTTGGAGTGAACTGATAACAACTTGCAGAGATGATTTGAATGCCATTTGCCTCATCAGATAATAGGTCACATGAGCCAAGGCCCCATCTCCCAAAGAAAAAGTCTACGGAGTGTTAATCCAAATTCATGCTCCTCTGTGGAGGTGTTCTGCTGGTCCCACCATCAATGCCTCAAGTGTAAGCAATGAACTCATGGTTCAACGTAGGATTTAACCCGTTGATTATCGTAGCGCCGCTGAAACACTGGATGAATAACGATGGTCATGATGCGTATTCATTATACACCCAAAGTAATCGTGTTTACATTCTTTCAATGACTATGTGCTAGGGAGAAGATCAGGGCAAAGGCAAGGGTTTGCACAAAAAAATGACTGCTAGCAAGACCTTAACATACAAATTTGTCTCGGTATAGCAAAGGAGAAGATTACTGAGCTGTGCATTCATTATATACACAAAGTAATCGTGTTTGCCTTCATTCATTCACTTGCACTGAGAAGGTTTGCCCTGGAAATGGCTTTGCTAGATCACAAAATACTAATTTATTTAGCGTTACTGAAACGAAGATTACGGAGCCTTTTTTTCCCCCCAACATGCTCCATGTTCTTTACGTAGTCTCCATCTCCTGACGAGTAGTTTCGTTTTTGAGGAGTAACATGTCAGCGGAGCATCGACAGCGGCTCAACGCAGAAGCATAAATCTGCTTTTACTCGAGCCTATTAATGATGTGTGTCCGAACTAAAGACCCAGCGTTCCCAAAGTCACCTCTTTAAACCGTTTCCATCGTCAAATACATGAGTGGACTTCAACAACAGAAAATGAAAACGCAACACAACAGAGGGTATGAAGACGTTAAATAATTGCACATGGTTGTAAAGAAGAAGAAGAAAAAAAAAAAGGAGAATTTGTTACAGAAAAAAGGAAATTAACATTTCTCTAAAAATACATTTCCTTGTTTAGACCAAATCTAAGGCTGTTCACCATATGGCGATCAAAGAGTTGGGATTAATTGTTCGGCCACATTTTTTATTTATCTCTGTATCATTTTTCATAACATCGCCATCTGATTCCAATTCACACGCTGGTCCTGAGAATGCATAAGGAGCCATACTACAAAACAGATGGATGAAACGGACATCTTTTTTGAAATGACAGACAGGCCCTAAGGATGGTTGGATTTAAGACCGCAGTAATGGATGATGAAATTTCTCGCTCTCATATGTACCGATCATGAAGCTGCTTCTCTCTTAAGGAAAGCTTTTGAGGATTAAAAAAAAAAAAATGAGTCATCCTAACTAATTTGAAACTTGCCTGTAAAAAAATATTCTTTTATTATTTAATCACGTTGGTATGACTCTGATGTCTTGTCAGAGTGGATGCTTTCCAGATTCTGGTTGCCAGATTGTGTCACTCTCCTCTTTTGTGAAGATGTCAGTGGCTGAGCTTTAGGAGAGAAATTTGCCAGTCTGAATCATACATGCCAAACAATTCATCTCTATTCGAGCTGCGACATGGAGAAGTCTTAGCCAAACAGTGAACGTTTTCTGAAGAGGGGTCGCGACCTCTCCAGATACAATAAGCGAGTTGACAACAATAACAGACTGACAGCTAACACGACACACATTGTGGAGGCAAGGCATGACTGTGCAGGAAATGGCCCTCTCTGTGTCAGCACTTGCTCCCAGAAACAATACCAACCAGTTCTGTGTGGCAGTTTACGTCATGGCTGCCGAACCAATAAAGTGTGCAGGGGAATTTTTTGAGCAACCAAATACAGACAGATGGAGCATAAAGAATAACCAAAGGCAAATGACCAGTCCATCTAAAATGGAGCACATTAAACATCTGTGTGGTAACAGCGTTTTTTTTTTAACTGCACGTTTTGTTCTTTTTCAGCAAAGATCTTATTCACACACAAATGCACCGAACAAAGTAACAACAGTAGGAGTTCCCCAATGAGAACCGCAGCTCATGAACATTAGTAAAGAGATATTCGAATACATCTCATTTGAATCGACATCTTATCTATAAATTAGATGGTAAAAATCTTTCAATATGTTCAGTATTTGTCCACAGCACTAACAAAACATTTGCAGGAAACGTATCTTATTAGTTAAAAAAAATATCACTTTGAATGTCAGTCGATGTCACATTATAGTGAAATTGCGTTCTCTTTGTCCACAAAAGCACATTAGATTGTTTATGAGTACAAAATGGCAGACAATTGAGTCACTGATGATGCTACAGTAGATGTGCCTCTTTGTGTCAAATATTAGTATTGTTGAAATTGGACCGTAATCTAGTTTAGCCTGGTGGTGGGCTGATATTTGGGTGGCAGCACTGTCTGCACAGCTACACTGAATGTTCAAACACTGTTCTCCCACCGCAAATTTACCTCTTGTTTATAATCTTTTCTGTTCAATACTGCTGAGGCAGATGGAGGATGAATGCACAGAAGACAACAAAAACACTGAAGATGAGCTGGAGATAAACAACAACGGCGGCAACATTACAAACGCAGAAAGCACCTACATGCAGTCTGATTCCATCAATTATAAGAGCTTGATTGAGATTTAATTCAAAGCTGGGGTTTAATTGCTAATATCAAAGTATAATTAAGCTGATAAATCATGACTGATCTTATTGAATTAGGGATTGAAATAGCAGAGAACCTGCAAATTGTCTATGTCAGCTAAATAAGTGTTCTTAATTGGCCTACAAGTTTGCTTCAGATACTAATGAAACTGAACAAATATCCATCCCCAAAAAGTGTTCTGAAATAGAAGTCTTCATATGCAGTTGTTTATTCAGAGCTATGGCTGTGTGTCTTGTTCAACTTGGAAATTCATCTTGAACTTAAAATAGATTATTTATACAAGTGGCAACAAAGTAAACACGAAATCTCAAATGTCTCTTTGTACATGGCTGAAAAGGAAACTTATACTATATCCTCTTCCAGGCTCAATCCATGCAGTATATTAAAAATAAATAAAAATAAATAGTGATTGAAGACTATGATGAGGACAGAGTGATGAGGATGGTAAGTCAGTCTGCCTCAGAGAGAGAGAGAGAGAGAGAGAGAGAGACAGAGAGAGAGAGAGAGAGAGAAAGAGAGAGAGAGAAAGAGAGAGAGAGAGAGAGAGAGAGAGAAAGAGAGAGAGAGAGAAAGACAGAGAGAGAGAGAGAGAGAGAAAGAAAGAGAGAGAGAGAGAGAGACAGAGAAAGACAGATCAAATATTGCGAGCAAAACCAAGTGCACACAAGCACCAGCATGAGCACTTGGATACGTCCTAATATCTCCCCATGCAATTCCCCCACACTCAGTCACACACACACTCCTGTATGCCCACACATAGACTCTCTCTCTCTCTCTTTCTCTCTCTCTCTCTCTCTCTTTCTCTCTCTCTCTCTCTCAGACTGCATCTGCCGGAGCTAGTGGCTGTAGTTAAATTGAAATATTTCCCGGCGTGTGTCAGAAGCATGCAGAATGATAATTATGACAGATCTGATTAGGCGGGCCGAGTCGGGCGGCTCCGGGCTGCAGGTGCGACCTTGTGCATTCCTGAGTGTGTAAATAAAATTAATTACAAGCGTAGGGGGCGCGCAGCGCGTGACATCAGCGCGCACAGGGGGGACTCCCACGGGGGGCACCCTAATGGAATATTTTCCCCGAGTCTAATAATACAGTTGGTATTGACTTGAGGTAATTAGGGGGATCATTAAAGCGCTTTTCCCGGCGTATTTGCCTGCCTGATCAGATTAGCGAAAATGGGCCTCAGAACAAGCCCTGTGTGGTCTGTCAGGAGAAGTGGAGACAGTGGGAGAGGGTTAGCTAACGAACATTTGCAGGAGAGAAAGAGAAAGCAAAATACTGTGGTTGTCACTGGGACAAGGGTAGCACAGGCGGGCAAAGGGTAAGGCTAGTAGGTTAGGCATGTGGTTAGTAGGTTAAGTACTGGTTAGGCCTTGAGGACTATTCATAGAGAGAGAGAGAGAGAGAGAGCTAGTGAACTATTAGCAGAGTGCTAGCTCAGTTAACTGGCTAACACCTGCTCCACAGTAGAAAACATTTGTCTTATAATAATGCATTAGAGTTGATGACAAAGAGACAATTTGGAGTCCTGACAGTGGGGGCAGATTCCTAGTTTGGACTGCAGGGTAGGAGGCAGGCAAGGAGGAGGGAGTGGGTTGTGCAATTGGAGACAGATGGGGTGAGAGGTGGCATGTAAGGCGTAAGTGAGAGAGATGGCAGGAGAGACACAAAGTGCTCTGGGCATGCTCAGTGGCATCCCGGGCTCCTGCTCAGAGGAGGACAGTTCGATGAAACAGGCAGTGGAGAGGAAACTGGCTGGTGGGAATTCCACTGTCCATTAAACAATAAGAGAAAGGCTCATTTCAGAGGGAGGGGAAGACTTACCGTTTGCTAGATAATTCATTCGCTAAATTAATTATTCAGACAGCTGGGTCTCCAGTTCAAGAAATGGTGTCTTTAATAATAGAGAGGATCTGGCCTAGCCTGTTTCCCATGGCAACCTAATAACCAAGTAGGCACAGGAGATAAATAAATTAATGAATAAATAAATAAACAGTCACAGCCCTTTTAGATCCCGAGGGGTTGTGATATGCTTGCTCTGATCTGCCTAATTTGAGGGAGAGTGAGGTGTGGAGAACTGGAAGTCCACAAACAAAAAAAAATATCTTGATGCCTGCCCGGCCACACCTAGAAAGTACAACTTATCAAAAGTGGAAAGTTTACCGTGGCGCTCCAACGATCAGCCTCTAGAGGTTCCTGATGTTAAAAAAGTATCCGATAACATCTTCACTATATCAATTTTTATATCCTAGGATGTCATTAAATGCCATTTGTAAACAACTCCTAATGCAAAACATGACTTCTAAAACGTGCTGACCCCAAGTGGCTTCTCAGTAACAGTGAAACCTCTGAGCGGTCACAATCCAGAAACAGACACCCAAAAGGTCAGCCATCTGCCCCTCTAGTTAATCAGCCAGTGCAGAGCGAAAGAAGTGGCATGTGTGTGTTGCGAGTGTGTGTGCGCGCGCGAGCGCATCGTTGGCCTGGTCTGGTTGGGTGGGTCATGAGCTAAATATCTGAGATTAAAGCTAAGAAAAGAGTTCAAGCCCCCATAAAACATGTACGACCACTAAGCGGATTCCACCCGTAACAGGAAATTAGTCATTTTCCGAACATGAAGGAAACGGTTCCAGTTATTCTGTCACCCTCCCTTCCTACTCATATCAGTGTCCCCACCCACCTCCACCCACTCCCCCACCTCTCCAGCCCACAAGGCCCCCCCCCCCCCCCCCCCCCCCCACGCCCCTCCCCCCCGAACCCCCACCATCACCACCCCCCACTCCAGGGACTGCCGTGCCAGGCGGGTGCAGGGTGACAGATGGCATACACCAACCTCCCCCCTCGCTCTACCCTCTCCCCCCTACTGCACTAGCCCCCCCGCCCCGGCCCCCCCGGTGGCGCAGCGGCGGACCAGATCAGTGCCATTCTGTCTCATTAGAGCCTGGCTAATTAGCGTAGCCTCTTCCAGGGGAGAATGAGCGAGTGAGAGAGAGAAAGAGAGATGGGCAAAGAGGGCGGTGTTGGTGGCGGTGACTGCGTTCTGTACTCTTCTGGTCATTGAGGAATCGGAGGGCTTTGAGCCCCGTGGTGCGCAGGGCTCCCCGGGTGCTTGTTTTATGACAGCAGGGACTCTGATTCCATCCGTTGCGCGATTCCTCTCAGGAAGTGTTGGAGATGTTTAGACATAAAAGTCGTGTCAAAAGAATGCCCCCAACCCGCTGCCGCCCCACCCTCAGCTAACCTCCCATCGCTCAACTGAACATTAGCCGCCCTCTCTGCTAGGCTCGCCAACACAGCAAGCCTCCCCTGTTAATGTGAATGAAAACAAAGCATAGTGGCTTGCTAGATAGCGCTCTAGCCCTACTGAGCCAGTTAATAATGTTGACATCAACTCCAGGCTATCCAGATCATAGCTTGCCTCCTCCGCAGGCTAAAATGAAATGGGCCGTTTGGCGAATATTGCCACTTCTGGCAGTGTCATCGCTGGATTTGAACCAGTAACACACAGTTGTTTTCTCCAAGTCTGACATCTCCTGAAGCTAAATGGAGACGGAGCATTCTTGGAGCCTTCGATCAGTTTGAGCCATTGAGGAATGGATCGTGAATAATGATTCCGATTTTATCAAACACTAAATGCAATATCTGTCCTAATAAATCAGAATTGCTGCATGGATTACTTAAAAAATACGTATGCCCAGACTTGAAGTGAAATGGCGACCATTAATCTGATGAAGTAATAGGTCTTGGGTTAGATTCACTGCTCTAAAGTTACTACTCTGAATATGTGGCAGTAAAAGAGTGATTGAAATGCAACATTGAATATGTGAGAGAGAGAGAAAGAGAGAGAAAGAAAGGGGGGGTGGGCAGTTAAGGGGGTGGCAGAGGCCTGCTGTGGTTACGAGCCCTAAGAGAGAACGGGGTGGCTGCGTTCCAGGAACCCACCAAACACACACAAACACACATTCAAATGTGTCTGCACATAAACCCATATCTATATGCAGTATATACACACACCTAAGCCTACACTCAGTGGAGCATGCACCAATCAGTAAACTCCTGTTTACTGCTTTTCTACCCAGGGGAGCACTACTGTCTATGACCTCCTTCAACTCCACATCGCTGATTTCTCTCCTCTCAGATCTCCATTGCTCTTCCCTTCGCAGCCGCCTCTCTGTGAATGAGGCAGATATGCTGTACACAAATGCTAAATACACTAACAAAACACTACACGACGCACACATACCCCGACATATAGAAAAAAGGGACTGGTACCAACAGATCCTGGTCGCCTGATCCTGTGCTTGCGTAAGCATGCTGGGAAATCCTAAGCTGAACTGAAGAGGTTGAACTGCACACCAAGCCGACGGTGCCAGCCTCAGTGATGAGGCTTCTTCCCTACCCTCCCCCCTCGATTATTTCCCTGGACCCCATATGGGCATCCTGCCAGTCCAGCCCATCCTCCATCCTCATCACCAACCACATGCACACTGCACTACCAACCTCAGCACCAGCAGTCTCTGCTGGCATTGGTACCCTAACCCAAGGCTTGGATAGTGTTATTTTCTTCCCGCAAGGCTGCAAAGCTCTCTGGACTTAAGCTGTCGTTTACAACATGTCATTTAAAAATACATTTTGCCATTCTTCCTGGCTGAGTGATTCACACTATAGTAAGCTCATGAACAATTTACACGGACATACTCAACAGCCAGTACCCCAGCTCTGGCCACATAAAGTAATAATTTCTTTGTTCCAGCAATGCTTTTTTTTCTTTCTTTTTTTCGGAATAAGCAGAATTGAGTAGCTAACCTGCCTACCTGAGACCGTTATGCCATGTGTGAAATGTTATGGATAGCAGTTAAAATTGTGAACAGAGGAAAATGTTGCGCTTCACAGCTTCATCTAACGGGTATTTTCATGATCGATTAATCTACCAGTATTTTCTCGATTAAAGGATAAAATGTCCAAAAAGGTCCAAGTCCAAAGCAAAAAATATCAAACTTCCGATGATATAAAACAGCAAATGAAAAAACAATGACAACAGCTACAAACTACAACCAGCAAATGTTAGGCATGTACGCTTGTAAAGTAACTCAGACGGTTGTTTGGTTAGCAAAATTGTTTCCGATTAATTTTCTGTCGATCAACTTTATCGATTAATTTAACTCATAATTGTTACAGCTCTACGGCTGTTAACATAATATAACATGGAATTCTTGTGGATTGTACGAAGGGAAGGGACAAAAGACTGTTCATCGAAGGAAAAGATATTTCCACCCATACCGTTGGACTGACGTGAATTCTGGGAAGTAAAATCACTGCAGAATTGTCTGTCCACGGCTGAAACTCGGCAAGCCCCACTTTAAATTCAAAATGCTGAACTTTAGAAGATTTCCGTCGAAAAGCAAGTGAAAACTGGGTGCTGGTGTGGATTTTCAGGGTTCAGAGGTCCTGATTGAGAGGAACAGGCCTGGCCTGGTGTGGCCGTGCTGCTCGCTGTGGCAATGCCGGCTGGGTAGTAAGGGGGGAGACCAGCTGCCCGGGGAGCGCCCATTACGAGATGGAGCCAGAGATAAGTGCTCTCCCAGGCCCCCTTTCACAGGCATAATTAGCACACTTCTTATCTGCTGCTCAATTCACATTCACACCCGCCTGCATGAATGGAACGTGAAAGAGAGGCAGAAATCGGGGGAACGAGAGAGGTAGAGGGGCAAGACAGAAAGATGGGAGTGAGGTGGAGAAGGCACGGTGGAAACCTGTTCCCAGACAAACCCTCATTTGAGAAGAGAGAGACATGCGCGAGTTAATGCTGCGACTGCCTCGCTCTCCCCCTTTCTCTTTCTCCATCCTTCCAAGGAGTCTTTGAACTCCTTAACAAAAACAGTGGTTTGTGCATCAAACTGCAATTTGGTAAAACAAAGCTATCTGGGGGTATAATCATCCTAATCAGCAAGAAAAAAATAAAGCCTTTGCAGATATTTCTAGATTATTCCGCCCTTGGTGATCTATTTCTCCCCCCATCGTCTTCATCAAGCACAATTGTGGAAATCTTCCCGACTCCTCAGACAGCCACATGAAAACCTATAATAATAACTCCTTAGTGCTACATTTGTAAATTGCTTTTAATATAGATTTAAATTGGTGGTGTGTTTTCTCTTTTTTCCCCTTGTTTCCAACACACACAACTTGTATTGTGTGAGCGCCCTGCTCTCTGGGAGAAGATAACAGGGGCCCCATCGTCTTACTGAGCGGAGCTAACATAAACAGGTTTGTTTGGTGTTGAAACAGTGTCGACTGCTAAACTCCAAACCCACAATAAAGAGGACATGTGTCATTATGTCGATAAATCACAGCAGTGATGCACTGAGGCATGTTTTGCTGCTGGTTGGATGCATTTCTACTTCTTTGCCTTTAACCATATAAATATTATGATGGTATATGCATCTAGCATTTAATATTTTATGATCTTTTCAATGTTCTCTGTATAGACTATGGTGTGTGTGTGTGTGTGTGTGTGTGTGTGTGTGTTCATTAAGAGTGAAAGGAATGTCTCACCACTGAAGGATCTTTACTCTCTTGCTTTGAGTTTTGCAAGACATCCATCAGCCAGTGTGTGTGTGTGTGTGTGTGTGTGTGTGTGTGTGTGTGTGTGTGCGTGCGGGGACAATTTGAGTAATTTATGTATGCAGGTTCAGAATTACATTTTTGGGATTTATAGCACATCAATAATGCTGGAAGAGCTACTTTACAAAGTAAGATTGTGTGAAATGATTAGCAGCATTTACACATTGTGCCGCTTCTTAGCCAAAGGTAGCTAAGTGGAATCCTTGTTTGACAAAATTATAAGATTTTCACAGACTAAAGACCATGTTTAATGATTTTTTTATTCTATTTCTTTTTTGACCTTGACTGGTGAAAGAAGAAAGGAAACTCTTTGTATTTTTTCAATTGCAACTTGAACCAAAATGGTCAATTAAGTTCTCTGGTAGAAGACAATGACAGGGATGCTGCTTACAGAAAACACTAAAATATAGTAGCTGTATTGGCTTTGGTGTGCAGCATTCAGCGTGTATGTCTCAGTACCTGGCTCTTGGAGGCGGCCACCTTAGCGAACAGCGCCTGGGAAACTTTGGCCCTCTTCATCTCCTGCTGGATCTCGTCGTAGATGGTGGAGTTGATGTTGAGGATGCAGCTCTCTGTTTTGCCGTTCCACTCGCTGGGCAGAGGCGACTGTTTCACCTGGTTAAAAGAGTTATGACACGTGAAAATTATGAAAATCCTACACGCTTTGAGTTTAAAACTTGCATACTTTGTCAGATATGGAATTCAACTTTGTATTTGATAGATTGTGGTTGAAAGTATGGACCGAGTCTCTTCCTTGAGATAATTTTTCTGCATGACGGTTGGTATACTAAATACTGTGTATCTGTAGGTGTTTTGTAACTGAGCACCAAGATTTCCCTTTATTTCTCCAGAATTTCTGTTACCAAAACTACAAAAACAAAAACGTATTTGACTTAGTGATCAACATTAGATAAAACGTTGTTAATATGGTGTAAAATAGGGTGGAAATAGACAAATGTTCAAACAAAAACTGCGAAATGCAAATATTAGCCGTGCACTTAAGAGATAAATTTGCATGCTGCTCTTATTAATGTTTCCTGCTTCACACACATGTAAATACTGAAATAGCAATGAACTGCATGCTGGGAGATAATAAGCCTCAGTATGTGTTTTGTCTATGAGAATGTGTGCATTCAGATTGGCGGAGGTGGAGAGGTGAGGAGGTATTTGCTCACAGGGGAAAGGCCCACGGGGATACGGGGATTCCAGTCCTCGGGCCTTACGCTGTTACAGTCTTCCCTCCGGGGCTGCAGTGTCGGGAACACAACACAAACGTTATTTGTTCAGGCTTACATGCGGTAAAAAATAAACGGCATTCTGGCTTAAACACAAGCATACACACCAGTCATGCATGCACCCATCTCACACACACACACACACACACACACACACACACACACACACTGGAGTGTAGATTACACCCACACACAGCTCCAGCGTTACTTTGCTCAAAAACACTTAGATGTGTTGTGAGAAATGTCATTCTTCTTTTGTCAAGCTGGTGATTAAAAAATAAATGCAAGTCAAGTGAAATCAAATCATCTTCATTCAGCGGCTTGTTGCATCTTGACAAAAATCCTTTGACAAGTTAACAAGTATCCTAATAAAAGCATTACCCACGAACCATTAGCATATGAATCATTCCATGCAAGCTCTTTGAAAGAAGACATCGGCAGGGTTGGGTACGAGTACAAGTACATAGCATTTAAATAAACCATAATAACACCAACAGCTACTAACTTAAGCCCGTGATAAAAAAAAAAGGAAAAGGAAAAAAACAAAACAACATATATATTCAAGTATTTGTCTAGACACCTAATATGAGCTCCTTCATGTGTTAAAAGACAATCATATAATCCTAAAATTTGCGGTGAAAGTGGAATGTCGGAGAACTTCTCGGCCTTTCATCCTGTTTTATGACGGATCGACGTGGGCTTGTCGGGCTGAGCGCTAGGTTACCATGTCAAGCTAATTGTTAAGGCCGGGACGTGCACTAACTGGCTTTGGGGGAGTCGAGCCGACCCATCAGCACACGTGAGAGAAACATACCTCTGCATCTGTTTTTATGAGGCCAATAAAAACCCTCCTCTGTCTCTGGCTCAATTGCCACCCTGGCTGATTTATGTGCTTAAATTCACACCGCATTGCTCCATAGGAGAGGCTGGCAGATGGCCAGGTGTATGAGTGTGGGAGCGTGCGTGTGTTTGTGGGTGTGCGTGTGAGAATTGCCTTGTGTGGGAGCGGGTCTACATTATAAATGTTGATGGCTTTAAGTCATACAGGTGGAGTATATCAGGCCTCAAGATATTCCATCGATGTGCCAACAGTATTGTGACTGATGGGAAAATAAAAAGCACAAACCAGAGGCATTGAGTTTTGGGTCATGTTTGAAATAGTTTGTATGCCATGTAGTAGTCACTGCAGATATTGTTCTGCATTGTTATGCATCTCTACAGCTCTGTAAGATGGCCCTGGATATGTTAAAAAAAAAAAAAAAAGGCCCTCTGTGCATTCCATCTGTAAGGAAGTGGCTCACTCATCTCAAATTCACCTGATGTGATTAATGAAAATCAAAAAAAAAATAAAAAACTCAAAGCTCCAAATGCCTACGCACTGCATCTGAGATGTTAATGAAAACATCAACAGTGGGTTGATCAAGCCACACAAACACATTCTTGTGCAAAGGTCCACCCCGACGCTCTGTCCGGCACTGACACAGCCTCTGATTGTGAAGATGAGCTGTGGACTTCAAAGTGGCCCTGCGTAAGTTCAGCACCGCTGCTTCAGAATGTGACTCACTCTTTTTAGTTTTTGCTTAAGACAGCAACAGGAATCATGCTGAGCAGTTTCAGGGGAGAGGCTCCATTTTGGAGATGAGTCTTTCGTCCCTCCCCACCTACATTAGAGCCAAATCTTCGGCGGGGACAGGACAGAGGAGGCCTTTGTCGGGCCCTCTCACCTCCCAGATGCAGCTGACCGCACTTCAAAAAGGCTTAAGTGGTAGAAAGTTGCCACATACCTTTCAAATGAGGGACGCTGATTTGCGGTGATTTTAAAACGGGGACTGACTAAACGATGTTTGATCTTTCAAGGAGCTTGTCATCGCTGAGTGAGCTTTATGTTTTTTATATATTTTTTTTTATATGGGAGGGCTGTTAATGCTGCCTAATGCATGGTAAAAGGTCAAAATTAGCACAAAGAATTATCCATCATTTGTGCACTATTCTCACCCGTGTTGTGAGGGCGGGGAGGATGATGTAGGACTCATTTACAAGCAGGGGGAATGTAAAGCATGTTCTCTAGTGAGCACGTTGACGGAACGAATGGGCTTTTATTTTAAGTGTCTCCAGACAGGTAGCCGCCTGATACAATGGAGAGGAATGTGAGGCGTGTAAGAAAACAATATGCTCGGTTGCTGAGGGCACTGGATGAGTGTGTCTGTATTTGCTAATACTAATACACCGAATGAGTAACATTAAGGAAGGACGCTTTTGTTTAACCTCTAGTGGCGCCCATCAAACCTGCCGGATGTCAGGAAGTTGAATGTCTGGATTTCATGGAGTCCATGACACCGCCACAGACACGTACAGTAAATTCCAGCTTCCTTTAAAACTCTCATACCTGTTCTACACCCGGACTGCATGCAAACACATACACAACATCTATAAAATGGCCAGCTAAAAAGGGTTTAAAGATCTACTCACACAACACTTTGTTTTCATGAATGAATGCTGCCTTTTTGTCGCATGCTTTCTGAAGTGAGGCTGCACTTTTACACCCTTTTCCAATCTAGAGGATTGCAATGTGTGCTCTCCTTTCCGCCACTGAAACTTGTATTTCACAATATTCTCACTATATATATATTATTAGTCAGACACATACGGTATCTCCCGGAATCAGAGCTGCTTTGATGCGAGAAAACTCAATACCTCTCAATGGGCGGAGCCAACAAAAACAATTTGTCATCGTGCAAGTTGGCTAGCTGGCAAACTTGAATGGTATGGGAGGGCCCAGTTGGGTAACAAGGTTGTGCATTCGAGGACTTTTGTTCCCCCGAACTTGGATTTGGCTTCCCTCTGTAGCTACACAGAGAGACCCACCACAGCTGATATGGAAACATAACTACACATCTGGTCTACAAGGAGACTGTGAGAACTGTGGCTGCTTTGTGTTTTCACCACGCTTCCGCCACTGATGGCATGTGTTGCTCGCAGAGCACTAAACAAATGCACATTTCTTTCCTTTCCGATAACATGAGACACGTTTGCAGTGAGTGAGAAAAAAACAAAACATTTCCAGTTATTCGCTCCGTGACTGTTGTTTTTTTTTTTTTTTTTGAGACAAAGTTAATAAAAATAATGTTAATGTGACTTCTATAGGTGCACAACAGTGCGTTATACTTCATGCCACAGTCATCTAGTGTTGCAAACGGTGCTACAGTTGGTCGGTCAAACAGTAAATGAGATCTTGTGCTTTGGGCATCGACAACAGCACCACCAGAAAAACTTGGATGGTGCATAAATCTGCCTTCACCTCTTGAGTTTAACTTGTAACGCTACTGCGAGCAAACATCTTTCTACATTAAGGTTTATTACAATTTCTTCAGTATTTATCTCTCTATAGAGCAGCTCTGCCTCTAAGAAATACCTGTGAGACTAAAACTCCAGTCTACTTGATGACAGTCAAGATAACAATAAGTTGAAAAACATGCACAGGGAAGAGTCAAATCTCTGGTACCTGCACAGGGCGGATGGGTGGAGTGCTGATGAGTGGAGGGGCGCCCATAGCCGAGGCCGCCGTGAGGCTGCGCTCCCTCTCCTCCTGATAGATGCGATCACGCTCAGCCTCCGGCAGCTGCAGGAAGTTCTGCATGGCGCGCAGGTTGACCAGCAGTGACTGGGACGCCGTTTTAGGGTCTTCCTCCTTGCGTAGAATCTCAGACAGCAAGCCCTGCGCGACGGGGTGGGAGGAGGCAGAAACCAGAGGGAGAGAGGGCGATGGGGAGGTTTTGGTAGAGCAGCAGAGGGAGAATGACAGGGAAATAGAGGGACAGAAAGAAAAGCAGAGAGGGAAACAGTTGGGCTGAATGATCACATTAGAAGGATTCTTAAATAAGACAGTAAACGCGGAGCCACGAGTGTAAATGGAGACTCTAACGACAATGGAGATGTGACACTCTTATACCCACTTTAACTGTAAACTAATACTGCCTTTTAGCGACTCTATTTAGACCAGGTTTCTGGAGAGGCAGGCGGGGTCACGGGCTTTTCCTGTGCATCCACTTTTCTTATCAGACTTCGCTTTCTTTACAGTCACTCTCGACCTCCATCATTGTTGTAAAAATCACGTAATCTATATCCCCGCGACTCTCTATAGAGCTTTTGTCTTGAAGTAAAAAATATAGTCCTCTTCTGTCGGTTCGCTGCACTTCATCGCTGTTCTTTCTTGGATGATTAAACGACTTCATCCACTTTTTCTTTGGGGGGGTGGCCCTTGAACCTATCGCACTTTGTTGCATGCCATTTCGCAGATCTTGGACATATTCTCAGAGCCGTATGTTGCTTTAGATAAGAGCCGCAGCTACTCGCCTGAAATGTGAAAGTCTTGTACGGCAGGCAATCAGTGTATCCTCTATTTACTTTTCAATAGCGCTCAATTCCATCATTATGAGGCGCCGATGACTCCATTATCAGGGACGCGTGATTGGGCCTTTTCATCAGCTCTTGGCCACACACTGTGCAAACCATCGCTCCGCTTCTCTCACCATCAATAGGTGTGATTTGGTAATAAAACAAGGTGATGGGGAAAACATCATCATCACGCTTTTAGTTTTAGTTTTTTGAGAGAATCCAAGTCCTCCTCTCTCTCTGTTTTTTGGAAATGAGTAGAGCTGCAAATATGTGCTTGGTGTCGTTTGTCTGACTATTAAAAGTTACACGTATATGTGTCACGTTTCAAAAAAGGTAGGTCTGTGGTATCCAGACGAGTATGAACAGATACTCAAATGAAATCAGACTCAAGAGGGACGTTTTTACGGCGAAGGGGACTGTGCACTTGATGTACACAAGTATTCAGAGAGAAGATTAGCGGCATATCTAATTGATGTTTGTTCTACGCAAGTCCGTCTGTGCGTGTCTGCATTCTTCAGTGTGTGTATGCTTATCGTTCTTCGCCATCAACCCTGTCTGTCTGTCTCGCTCTCTCTCTTTGGTCGATCAGTTTCCTCTCCAAAAAGAGAAGAAAAAGCCTCAGTTCCTCCCCTCCGTCTCCTCTGATCCACCTCCTGCAATCGACAGCAGCGCCTTCATGTCACTACTCGACCCCCTCCCTTCTCCTTTTATTAACACAGACTGGTGAAAAAAAAAGAAACAAAAAAAAACACACGCCTAATAAGTAATCCTCCAAAGGCAAACTCTCCAACGGCAATGGACTAATTCCTCATATCAGCCACAGATAAGACTGTTTGTGTGGGAGCTTTCACAAAAACACCACTGTCTGACTTTAGCATATAACACACACACACACACACACACACACACACACACACACACGCACGTATTTTTGAGGGTGCTGTACATTCTAATTCTAATAGATCCTTATCAGTTTCTGTTTTTTTTCTTTTTCCAACACAGCACAAAAGCAAATGTTTTTGTAATGAGGTCTGCTGTCACCGCTTTCCACCCCCCATCTAATACCGCCGATACGTCTTAACACATAATCGCTGCCTTCTGTGTGTGTGTGTGTGTGTGTGTGTGTGTGGGGGGATGTGTGTAAGGTTTCTGACTATGAAGTGAAACCACATATTTTGGCAGGGAGAGGACGCACGCCATGACCGAGCCCGGGTCTCGCACATGGCAGTCTGCCAGCCGTCTTGAAGTACAGTCGAGGTGCTAGATTACTGGAGTGAGAATTATGAATGACATATAAACTGTGGAAATAAAAGTCAAATGCCAGCCCTTTCTTAGTAAAAAAAAAAAAAAAAAGGTCCTATGAAATTGTTTTATGACTTCCTCAACGTGATGTTTTTCCTTTTCAAACAGGTTGTGGGTGTAGCATCTCACTTTAGAAGTTTTGTGCAATTTGATTTCAAAAGCGGTAACGTGAAAAGTTTAAGATATTTCTGAATGGACTGTTTAGTTACAACCTGTGACTTCAGTGGTGCCACTGTTTGTACTGACAGACCGCGGCGTACACTTAAATGAAAATTATGTTCAAATGAAATTATGCAAAAAATAAATGAAATGAAAAATTCAATCAACCTTCAGCAAATACTGGATGCCATTCATTATAACCTAAATGATCAATACCAATGTGCATTTATCAAAGTTGATCATTATGTATCACATGGCAACTTTTGCCAATTTTTTATATCAAAGTCGATGACAGACATCAGTTCCCTTGGCCTACATTATTATTATGGTTTTCATTATTATAGTGGAAAGCAGAATGAGGCTTCGCACTGGAGGTAGCAACTTTTACTACTACCAATCATTTTATGAATGACAATATCGGACATTTTGGTTGCTTTAAAGAAAGAGAATCCCCTGTTTTCTAGCCCAGCTGTCTTCCCTCCTCACCTGGGTTCTGTTGAAGGCCACGCGGGCGAAGACGGCCTGTGAGATGCCGGCCCGCTTTAGCTCGTCCCTCACCCATTGGTAAATCTCCATAGACACCTCTGTGTTCGATGCCACCTGTGGCTCCATGGGCTTGTTGTGGGAGTTGCGGTTGACAGGTGGGTGGTTGAGGTACTGCTGCGACAGGGACTGCTGCGCCAGCAGCCGGTTCACTGCATACTGCTGGTTGAGGATCTGTGCCATCACAAGCTGCTGGTTGACCAGCTGGGGGCTGATGGGCGTGGACACCAGGCCCGGGTGGTGCAGACCGGGAAGCTGGGGCTGTCGGCCACCGGTCTGGCCACCGTGTGGTGGCGGTGGAGCGTGAGGCAGCGGGGGCACCGGCGAGGAGGGAGTCTGCTCCGCTGTACTGCCGGGGATGGGCTGCTGCTGCTGGGAGAAGCCCAGGTGGTTGTGGTTGTGGTTGTGGCTGTGATTAGAGCCGGGTGGAGAGAGGTCGGACAGGCCATCCATCTCTGCTGGGGGAAAGGGGGAGAAAAACGGGCAAAGAGAGGGCGAAAGTGGAGGGCAGAAGAGACAGAGACAGGTTCAGTTATAGTTTCAAAGTCTACCTCAAACATCACAATGAAAACACAGGAGTTGAAAATGTAGAAGAGAGGAAAACCCCTTAAGAACAAGTGCTGCAGAATCCAAAATAAATTCAAACTTAATCTCAAAATTGTGAACATAGAGTGTATGGCTATGATGACATTAAACTAAATGAGAAGAAATTAAAGAAATCTGCTTAGCGAGATCGAACTTGAACCTCAAGTGAATCTTAGCCTGTCGGATAACATGTCCGTTTAGTTTAATGTTTTACGGAAAGAAAAAAATGTTTGCGGTCAGCACATATTTATATCTAGAAACCCAAACCACTAACAAAGCTATACAGGGGTTTATTGTCTTTTACTTAACAAGTACCCTTCACAGGCCTCATACTCCCTGATTGGATATGACAGAGCTGATCAGCCAACGACTGCTTACAAAAAAGGAAAAGATGGAAACGCAGTAAACAGAGCTTCATTGTGTTTGACCTGTGTCTTCCACAAGCCATGTCTCCGAAATTAACTTCACAACGTCTGTGGCCTCATCATGTGAAAAAAAAAAAAAAATCTCGGCAAGACAGTGGAGTGTGTGTGTAAGATTAATTAAGGACAGAATTAATGTATGTGTGCGTGTCTGTGTATGTACCAATACTGATAAATCTGATTCTCTATTTACATCCTTAATTCTAAAATAAGTAACACAAGCTAGCCAATATAACATTTTTAGGCGAGGACGGTCTAAACATAAATGTAGGGAGCAGTGAAAGAAGACAGGAGGAAGACATCGGAGGATACGGCGTGTAACTTTGTCTGAGTGTACAAAAGCAGACAGGACTTGAACTGTCTGTAAAACGAACAAAAAAAATAAGAATAATCTATGTGCCGTCATTTAATGGCGTTTTGGAGATTTTTGTGGCATGTCTTGCTTTGGGAATCTTTAAGTCCATAATGGCTGCTCGGGAATATTTTAAGACAGGTTTAAATGATGTGCTTAGAGGATGAAAACAATGATTTAACATTCAAAGTACTACCCACAGAGAAGTGAATGAGCATTTGGAGCAGCTGAATGTTTTCAGGTTTCCGCCTCTCTTTAAGTAATTCACATATGCTGAGGCTTTTTGCGTGCACTATGCCGACTGACTGAGTGAGGGGGCAGATTTAAGAATTCATACGGATGGCAACATTAACACCTTAGAAGTGTGCCTCCACATCCCACAGAAAACCATCGTATGAGATTGTAAAAAGCGTAAATTGCTGTTATGGGGAAAAGGGGAGGGGGGGGGGGGGGTGAGTCTTCAACAAGCTGAATTTTTCAGCAGATGAAAGATTAAGTGCATGGATGTTTTCCAAAAATACCCACAATAATCGTGTATTTGAGCTGCCTGTTTCTTAACTGTCAGCAAGCACAAAACACCCGGCCAAGACGGGTCTATTGAGTGTTTGTCGAAAACAAATGATGTGGGGGGAAAAACAAAACAAAAAAAAATCTTGGTAATAATCACATCTCTTCCCATAATCCCTGGCATTCCCTGGCTCTGATGGTATGGCTATTCACTCATATGTGAATGTGTGTGTGTGTGTGTGTGTGTGTGTGTGTGTGTGTGTGTGTGTGT
>CALSCE010009506.1:3067436-3084260 GCA_943593645.1 Bovichtus variegatus
TGTGTGTGTGTGTGTGTGTGTGTGTGTGTGTGTGTGTGTGTGTGTGTATTTTGGTCCCAAATCTATGAAAATGTGTTCACACAGTCACATTATGGCGACAAAGTAAAGTATGGGTTTACGTTCGTTTTTTTTCCATCAAGGTTAGGCTTAACGTTGGGCCTGTAGCGGTTATGGTTATGGTTATGGTAAGTCTCCAAGGAATTAATCTATGTCAATGTAATGTCCTCCAAAGTGAAAATACCAAGGGTGTGTTTGTGTGTGTGTTTGTGTGTGTGCCCATGTTGCGACATACCTAGTGCATTGGCACGCGGGCTCTCACGGAGGACACACGTCCCCAGGTAGCCCTCCAGCTGGGAGGGTTGGCGCATGCCTGCACAGCCGGATGGCAAGACACGCACAAGCACACACGAACACAAACACAGAGTTGTGAGGAAAGAAACACAGGGTGAAGACGTTCTCAATTTCTTCTCTCCCGCTCCAGCTAAGCACACATATGACATTTAAAAGCACCAGCATCACTAAGGCCACACTAGCAGCTGCAGCAGCCCCGTTTTTGAGGACAATAAAAACCAGATAGAAAACAATTGTGACAGAAAATGTGTAGGAGTATGCAAGAGAATACACAAGTACAGAGGGTCTGAAGTAAATAATGTTCTCAGCATATGTTGCCACTTTAACAGAAGAAAAAAAAAAAAAAAACATCAGATAAGATATGATCACAACATGCTATTTGCATGGAGGCTGTAAAAACATTTTGATATAATATCTCATCTGTCATCAGTGCGAGCAGTAGCGCGCTGGCAAAAAAAAAAAAGAAGATTGTTCAACAGATTGTTAAAGCTAATATCTTAACATTGCACTGCCTCATGAGCCTCGCAACAGAGTGGTGTTCTGCTTAATCAAAAGACGTGAAAATATATCGGAATTCTATCTCCAGCTGGGGTGCTACTAGTATCACATAACCTCATTTCCTGGCGGGTCAAAGGGGATTTTTTTGTGATAATATAAAGCATGCGTTGTTAGAGGGTTGATAAGAAAATCTAATTGAATTTCAGACTAGGCGGTGGCCGGTTGAAGTCATTGCTGCCTTTTGTTCCTGGAATAGTAAAGCGTTATACTCGCTCACAAACAAAAAATAGACACAGTCAGAGGCCTCAATTTGGCTCTTGCATTAGTGTTAACTAAAGCAATAATGGATAAATCAAAGATAACACTGTGTTCAACTGCAGAACAGTGCGGAGTTATCTTGAATTATTAGATAACAAGATAAAAAATGTATTTCTGCTTCATGCAACAGCAGGAAGACAAAGAGACGGTTGGTTAGAGAACATATTGTAATGGCGACTGGTGTGTGCGTGTGTGAATGTGTGCGAGTGTGTGTGTGCAAAGAGACAAAAGTGTGAGCGCCATACTTTGCGCCCCTCCGTTTTGCTTACCCATCATATCTTTTGTCTTCTTGAAATGTTTATACCAGCGCCCAAATTCCTGACACTTCGCCGCCGACACATTTGCATAGTAAGTGCTGTTCACAATGGAGGAAATCATACTCTGAAAGAGAGAGATTGATTGAGAGAGAGAGAGAACGAGAGAGAGACTTTAGACTCTCATTGTGGAAAATACAGACATAATATTAAAGCTTGTGAAACATGCAGTAACACTGTAGCTTGTCAAAACAAATAAAAGATAGGGACACGGTAAAACCCAGCACTAAAATGAGCCAACTGAAAAGCATCAGACATGCAGAAATTTGGGATCTCGTCTTCTAAAAAAGGTAAAAGAAATTAAATCAAGCAAGGTTTTTATCTGTTCTTCTTTATCAAATGCCGTTGAGTTTGTCTGATTTTTTTTTTTTTTTTTTGGGATTTCAGAGTGGGTAAATTATAAGGTCAACTGAGTTCTGTTGACACCAAGAGCAGACGGCAGGAAATACATTTACCTTCAAAAAGGGAAGAAGATAGCGGCTTATTGAATATCAGCATCTGGGGAGTCGGGCGACGTAAACAGATAAACCGCTTTTATTTTTCAGCTCTTTATTTGTACAATCTGTTAAAGACAACCACTTCAAGCAGATCGAGGGCTGCACTGAGCTTGTCGTTCTCCGACGCACGTGTGCTCCCGTCTCCCCCTTTACAGTCGATTCTTTGCCCTCTCTACATTTACTTCAACCATCCTCCTTCGCCTCAGAAAAACAAAAGAAGCGATATTTTTCTTCCCCCCTTCCAGTTTCATTAAAATGAATGTTTTAACACCTTGCCGGCCTCCGGGCGAATAGCGAGGTTGGTGCAGGAGAAATTGTTTTTGATTGTTATAAATATTCAAAAGAACCAAACCATCTGTTTTCAAATTACAGGTATGCCATCTTTATCATTTTCTATAATATATGCGCTCGGAGGATGGCGGGGGAACCTTCTGGCAGAGCAGCATGGAGGTACGAGCACAATGAACTGGTGGAGGATGATGCTGGTTCTCCAGCTTTTCTGCACAAAAGGAGGGTAAAGGATGGCAGCTGTGCCATCAGAAAGGTCGATCCGACTCTGAACTCTGAACTCCCGACCTCTCCAATAAAGCCCGATGCCACTTATGCTATGAAAGCACTCAGAAGTCAAACATAACACGCAACACAACTTTAGAAGTGGCACATATGGGAACAGAGTCCAAACACAAGTTGCCTTTGTCAAACTGTAGCAGGCGGGGATCTGAGCGGAAGAAAAAGCCAGTAAGCGCCGTTTTAACCAGCTTCATGTGATACCTCATCCTACAAAACAGTTACAGGGCTGACGTTTGTGGCCAATAACACCACACAGGAGTTAATAAAAGCAAGAGTTCCCGAATGCATTGATAGTGCTCGACACCACGTCTTCAAAATGCAACTAAGAGGAAACGAAAGTAACTAAATGTTGAGGAAGAGTTCACCAATGTGTGTCGCTTTTTACATTTCAACAGAAGTCAAAAAAGACTCCACCGATCATACCTGCTTGAACCAGGTAGAGTCAAAAATGTGGTTGCACTTTGTTTCCGCCCATTTAGCAGCCGGGTGTTAATGTGTGCCAGCCATGCTGGGGTGCATCATGCCATGATGACGAAAAACAGGAGGGAGCAGAGGTCTGTATTTGGACTTCCACGGTATAACAAAGCAGTCTTTAATAGATCTACTGAAAAGCCCTCGTTCGATGAAATCCCTGATAGAGTTTAGGTTAGGCTGAGAAAGTCAGAATTGCCCTTTAAATGGGTCATACATTTATGCATGAAGCAGCTCCTTCTTTTGGATTTATGCAATCTTGGCATCAGGGAAATAGCAACTGCAACCATCTATGGTCTTAAAATGATCCTTCCTGTGTATTCATTATGACAAGCATAAGCCAGTGTAAATCAGAATGAATGGTTTTGCTCTTGATTTAAAAAATTGGGATGATGATGATGATTGGTAGAGCAGCAAACCCCACATTCCAGTTTAACCTGGTTCCGGTAGCCAACTCCCAAGCCAAAGATCTATCCGAAAAACATTTTATTTAAATTAAGAAGAGTTCTCCTTTAAGTCGGTTGGATAATGAACTCCTCTCCCCCGGCCTGCCATGTTTTATTTACAGTATATCTGGGCTAAGGCGGCTCCAGGCAACAAACAAGAGACCTGCAGAAGACGGTGTGCCTTTCTCTCTCTCTTCCCATCTTTCTCTCCATCTCTCTTGCTCCCTCTCTCTCCGCCATCTTTGACACAGATGTTCTAATAAACGCTCCTCATTAATCAGCCCTCTCCCTCAATACATCACTTTACCTCTCACAGGGGGCCCCCGCGTGTATGTGTGAACGAAACAATACACACACACCTCTTCTCTCTCCTGCTCTCCCCACTGCTCTGTCACACACACATGCATACGCACTAAGTGAAATCAAGCAGATAACCAGAGCCTCTGCTGCCACTGCGGTGCCAGCAGGAGGGCTGTGCTAGGGCTTGTCAACAGGTAGCATGGCTGTGTGTGTGTGTGTGTGTGTGTGCGCGTGCGTGCCAGTGTGTGTGTGTGTGTGTGTGTGTGTGTGTGTGGACCCTTTAAGTGATAGTCATCTGTAGCGCAGAGAGCTTATCAGCAAGACCAGGAAGTGGCACTGGGCTACTATCGGTCCCCAACATCTACTCCACTCCCCATCATGGGAGACAGGAAGAGAGAGCGAGAGGAGGGCGTGAGAGTGAGTGCGCGCGTGTGTGTGTGTGTGTGTAAGAGAATAGTGGTGCAGCAGGCAGGTAGTGTAGGCACCCAGCTGCCAGCGCTAGAGTGTGGTGCACACACTGGCATTTGCAAACACACACAAAGTACAACCCCTGCAGACAAACACACACATGGTGCAGTTACACAAATGCCCACATGCAGATTAACACGCATGCACGTGCACAATTACACACACACACACACACACCAACTTAGCCTGATGTCTTGAATCAGCTGGGGAAAAGGCACATCCCATTTGCAACACTGTGCCTTGTCTCTCGCCAACATCTAACACAGCTCAATTATGGCACATATCCACCTCAACTGGGATGACCCCCCCCCCCCCCTCCGACCAACCCACACACACACACACACACACACACGTGTGTATATATATATATATATATATATATATATATATATATAAATATATACACACACACACACACATACACTGGCAACCAGGTTGCGCCTATGGCTGCCGAGGTGGTGAAGGCCTGCAAAGATGGCATTTTGATGACTATTTGCTGCTACGCAACGCAGCAGCTGGTGCATCAGGGGCCGCCCAGGGAGAGTGAGCAGGGGGTGGGCAAGAAGAGGTGGTGGCAATGGGAAAGAGTGGGGTGAGGTGTGGGGGGGTAGTGGCAATGTCTCGTTTGTTGCCATAGTTTCTGCGTACATGGGCAAGGGGGGGGTTGCTAAGCTTGGTAGCAACCTCAGAGAAAAATAATAAGCCTGATTGAGGCAGAATCAGGGGAAGTTTTATTTTGGCGATGCCTCTCCAAGCTGCGAATCTTTAAGCTTGCTTCACATGTGTGCAGGTCACAATCAGTTCCTCTAGGGGAATGACAATGGGCACGAGTGAATACATTTTCTCTCTCTCACTCTCCGCGTTTCCTAGTGCCATTTGTAGGCCAAACGCACAAAGCATGACTCGCCGCTACAAAAGAATCACACTAAATGTTTGACAAGACCCCGGACAAAAGCAGCATTTCACAAAATAACCTCCAACTGCCCTCCCTCCCTCCCTGCTCTACTTCCCCTCCTCCCCCTCTCTCTCTCTTCAGAGCTCTGTTCAGAGGTGGGCTAATTCTCTTTCACTCACTTGCTGTGATTCTCTCATCTGTTAACCTCTCTTTTCATTCTGGGATTACGCAGCGGAATATCAAGGAAACACTAATCCTAAAAAAAGGTGCCAATCTTCTCCCTCCTGCAACGCCCCTTTCTCCTCCCACTCATTTCACTTCTTTTGGTCAACTCAGAAACCTCAAAAGGCTGCTCACCTTCTCATCGGACTGCATGGGGACATCACTGCTCTACAGGGCAGGGGGTCCATGTTTTAAGGCCAAGTGGGGACGTCCCTCAATTGTGACAAACAGTCCACTAAACCAATCGGGTCTGGGAGTAACAAACCACCGCTCTATGGGTGAAGCAGGCCACATGAAACCCTGCAGAGTAACATATGTCAAACACCATCATGGCAGCCATGTTTGAATAACATGTACATCATCAGGGTATGGAGTCACTAAATAGCAAAGCTGCCAGTTTCTCTTAAAAAACTTAAAAACTGGTATTTTGAAGTTTGCCGCCTTAAAGCAAACAGACAGGGCGATGCAATAAATAACTACAATAATGCCCAGGCAAAAGCTAATATATCCAAAGCAACTTTTTAGAAATAAGGCTTAGATTTGGCTCAAAAGCAATGAACACATGATTTATATGTCATATCTGTACTCTACAGTAAGTACTGCGTTTATACTATACCATTAAAAATCTGCCAGTACTGAAATCTGGTTTCACTTTTGATTCTGGTTTTAACTACTTGCTTGCAGGGATGCAGAGCAATGAGAACACAAAAAGAAGAAACGGGTTAAGTGTTTGCAGTGACTGAAGCTACCAAGAATCTACAATGGCTGGCAAGATTTTATGCATGGCAGTTAATGTGAGACCAGTTAATACCATTTAGATCTGAATTTAAGACCAAATAGGCTGTTAAAATACATACAAGACAGAAAGAAACAGATTCCCTTCAAGATATTTTCAGCACCTTCTTTCATCCTCACTGGAAAGCTAAAACAATCTTCAGTTTAATTTGAGACGAGTGCATATTTGAAAATAGCAAATGTGTGTCTGAGGAAGAGTGTGTGTGCCTGTGTGTTAGATCCTCTGAGCTAGCGTGTGCTCTCTTCTGAGCCGTCTTCACATATGGACCGTAAACAGGGTGATTACCAGACCGGGCTGGGCTCCGCCTGAACGCCACCCAGGGACTCTTTACATCATCAGCGCACTGCTCATGCCCGGCTAAACACACAAACACACACACTGAGAGCAGCCGCTCGCACACACACACACACTACACACCACACACACACACAGACACACACATACACACACAAACACACACACGCAGCACAAATGAGGGTCTCCAGGTGACCATACGGTGGCCTGGGAGGAGAGCTGGCTTCACACTGAAGGCACCTACGCACACGCTCGGATCTAAATACACACACACGCATGCAAAACACAAATAACACTTTCACATACGCGTCCCCTACGCTGATATACATTTCACAAACATACTCCAGCGAATGCATACAGACGCACAAATATCTCCTTGCATTGTAACACACACACACACACACAGACACACACACACACACTCAGACACACACACATTATTGGCCCTTGTGAGAGATATACTGCCGTTTCATTCCATTCACTCCAGAGCTGCCTCTATGATATACCGACTACACTGCCTGTTAATACAATATCTGCGCTAGTGCTTTCCAACCAACCTCCCGGCCGACGAAAAAACAAAAACGCAGAATATAACGCCCGACATGTGAACGAACATACAAGTCTATCCGGCCTGAAATGTTGAGAATTAAACTAAATGATAAAAAGAACATAAAAAAACAATCCGGATCGTTCTGGGTTTGGGCCAATGTTTATCTAACAAAATCCCTTACGTTCAACAACACCTCTGCTTTTTGGCTGCTGCCGTTGCATACAAGTGTGTGTGCGTGTGTGTGTGTGTGTGTGTCTGGGGCAGTAAAAAAAAATCCACCAACAAAAAAAAAAAAAAATCATGCGGCAAAAACAAACGACAATAGCCATTGACTTGGATTTTCTATGCCGATTCTCTTTCCCACTTGATCAAACTCAGGGCATTTGATAAGTAAAGGATAAAAGACAGTGGTGATGGAGATAGGGGTGTTTGTTTTGTTGTGCAGTATGGTAGCAAGGGGGGGGTTGGGGTTTGGGCGTTAATCTTTTTATTTTATTTATTTTTTTAAATAAGCGGACTGGGCTTCAGCACCTGTGATAAGGGACATTCTTTAGCCAGAGAGCTCTGATTCATGTCTTTGAGTAACTCCTTGAGGGCGTTTCTTACTGTAGAGTGGCTCCATTGCTCAGGCGGCAGGTCCTCCAGCTTAGGACAACTGTGGAGAGAGAGAGAGAGAGGACACATGCAGGGGTGGAGGGGGACAGGGAAGATAATATAGGGAGAGGAAAGAGGGAGGTAGGGGAAGAAGGGGTAGATAGGGATGTAGAGGGAGAGGGGGGAGAGAGGGGTGAGGAGAGAGCATGAGAAACAATTCAGATGGAGAAGAGACAAAGATAGAAAAGGAAAGCCAGCAGCCCTGATGGTATCTTGAATGAAATGGTAAAATACACAAGCCACAAATTCAGAAACACAATATCAGAATGATTTAATCTGATTTGTAAGGGTTGGACATTCCCCCCCTCCCGATATACATGGAGCAAATGGGTAATAACACCAATCTCTAAAATCTGGAAATACATTTGACCTAAACAACTACTGAGGCGTTTGTGCGAGAGGCCACTTGGGGAAGTCGTCCTGCAGCATCCTTAACACCAGACTGCAACACGTCCTCGTCCGACGTCATTGGACTTCGAACAAAAACCTTTTTGACTCAATCTGGCATAACAGCCGGGCCCTAACATTGACTGAAAATGGAAACGAGTCGCATACTCAAACAAATGTATAAAAACCTCCCAAGTGCAGATTTATTTTCATCAAATCGATTAATAATGTGTTGAACATTTCTTCCATAAAGCCGACTGATCGTTTAGCCCTCGTCAGAAAACAGTGAAAGAAAATCAAGTTATGACGCCTTGAAATCGTTTGTCTTCGTCCAACCAACAGTTAAAACACGAAAGATATTCGATGTATAATGATAGAAATCAGAGATCGGGCAGCAAACTCCTGACTTCAACGGCACATGGATTATCTATTGTCGATACATTTCCAACCAACTGTTTCAGCAATACTCAAGTGTTCTGTTAAGAACTGGCGATTTTGGGAACTAAATGACTCTTCTCAAAACAGAGGTTTAAAAAAACAGCCCAAGCCTTTAAAATATATATTGATGAAATGGCTAAATCACTGGAACAATCAGATAGACAGAGCGGTAGAGACAGAGAGAGGAAACCAGAGAGAAAGAGAGCGGAACACACGGGCTCCCGCTCTTTTTTTCCTGCTGCAAGCGCCCCTCCAAGACAGACAGATTTCATTTGGCGCATCAAGCAGATGCATCTGGAGATTGCTCTGTCTCTCTCTCTCTCTCTTTGCCTGCCTTACTCTCTCCCTCTTTCATATTCTCCCTCTCTCTCTCTCTGTCTCTCCCCCTCGCTCTCCTTCTCTCTCTCTCCTGATTGTTCTGATTAGTTAATTACTTTATACAACACATCTGCTGGATTGATGCATGAATTATACATCAGCTGCATGTGGCGACTATTATTTCGTGTTACTTCTACCTTCCTGGCTCGTTGTGCTCGGCGAAACAATTTAAGGTGTTACTGGCTAGATTTCTGCGGCAGTCGGGGGCGGGTGGGGGGGGTTTGAAGGGATGGCGGGGCAGAGAGAGAAAAGGAGGAAAACAAATACAAAACAATAACAATACTGACAACAATATGCAGCAAAATCAAAATAGATTTATGCATCACATAGAGATTGGCTTTGACGTTAGCTGGTGCTGGAGTCGTGTGCCGTAGGGATTCAGCTCTACCTGCGGAAACACTCTGATTTCTGGGTTTCGAAAATGAGAAATATATTTACAAAAAAGGTGGTGGGAGTGTGGAGAAACTGTACTGAGCGTCGAGTTCGCTCTGGATAAACACTTCACGTGTACGAAACATATGTTCGACGCGTTTTGCATTGCATGTATCGCCGAAATGACTTTTCGTTAAACCCGCCTCGACACTTGACAAGTGAGCGAGACGAGACATTGAGCGAGGGGTGATGAGTGTACAAGTGCATGAGACGGTGTGTGTGTGTGTGTGCGCGCGTGTCCATAAATCTGTCAGTTGGTGTGTTGGTACCGTTACGAGCAAGCAGATAACAGGAGACTGGAATAGAAAAGGATGCGTGCGACGGTCGAGGCTAACATCTGCTTGTAAGACAACACACACACTCACACACAAACAATGGATTTTCCAGAACACCTTAAACTGCTCCAGCAGCTAGAAAGCCTCTGGGGAAAGGGAAGTGAACGAGAGGAGGGAAGGAGGGAGAGGCGGAAAGGGGTAGTGGAGAAAGACAGCTATCCGTGCATTCAAGGCTAGCATGCCGGAAATAAACGCAACCTTCTGTATTCTGGCTGGTGGACGTGTTCACATCAGTCAGTGTGTGCGAGTGACTGAGTGCTTCACTGGTGAAGGTGGGTGGTGGCGATGGTGGTGGTGGGGGGGGCACACAGAAGGAGAGGGGAGAGAGAAGGAAGAGGCAGAGCGAGGTAGGAAAAGAGTCGGAACAGCAGCTGGCACAAGCCTCCACACCAGTGCCACTCGGCTGTTTGTGTGTAGTGTCTTTGTGCCTATGAGCACATATGAGCCTGTTTGCGTCCATGTCTAAAAATGCTCGTATGCTCTCGCTGTGCGTACAAAAAAAGCCTCACTCCTACAGAGTAGCATTTAGCGCACAATATGGTGAGTGATGGCACAAGACAGAGAGCAGCACTCAGTGTAAGAGGCTTAATTGTTACATGCGACGTAGATTCAGAAGAAATACTGTATATTTCATTCAAAAATAGCCGGTGCAGCCAGGTTTATTTATGGAACTATTTCAGGTGAACAACCATGTATTCATCTGCTGCAGGGTCATTTTTAGCCGCGTGCAGTCTCCAGTTGCCCACTATATTCATTTGAGTATTTTTTTATGAAAAGAGTTTTAGTAGTGCTCGGTTCAAAAACTGTTCATATACCATCATATATCATTTTAGCAAAAAAAATGTAAATGCTTTTGTTATCTGGACATGGAGCTGCTACAAGAGATTAATGTACTCGATCACTCATCACACCCATCACTTAACGGTTAACTTGACAAATAAACCGATCTCCGTGTTTCTTTAGCACCATTGGGCGAGGAAGTGTTCACTATTCAAATCTTTTTTTTTTTTTTCCAGGGAAAGTTCAGTGTGTTGTTTGTGTGTGTGAGCAATAGAGCTATTCTCAGTATCAAACATGCAGAGGGCACCGACGGATTGACACCTGCCTCAGGGCGTACAAGACATGCTACTTGTGTGTGTGTGTGTGTGTTGGAAGCAAGACTAATAGGTACAACTGTGCTTCTACAGTATGTGTATTAAAGCAAACCAATACTGGTGTGTGTGTGTGTGTGTTTTAGGTTTTTGACACTGCACTTTTGTGGGCGGTAGGCAGGTAAAAAGAAAAAAGGTTGTATGAACACCTACACACATTTTTGGATTGGTACACATGTATGCGTTCAAATGTTGGTTTCTAGTATGCAGTTTGTTTCTTACCTGTGCAGCTGGATCTTAAGCGTGACCACGTGGTAGACGTCCTGCAGCATGTCGGCCACCGTAGCGTCCGGTGCGTCTGTCACATATGACAGGGGAACGGGGTTCCACTTCCCCACCTGAATCATACCTGGATGATGCAACATGGACATATGCGTGCACACACACACACACACAAACACACATGAACATGGGTAAACGGGGACAGGCATATAGACACCCAAAAGCACAAGAATGGACACAAAGGGAAAACATAAAGAAAAAAAAGAGGAAGAGAGTACATCAGCAAAATTGTTACCATCCGATCGCTACGCTGCATAACTACAAAATAAATAACTTTATTTTAAAACAGTAACACGTGCACAGTATACAGAAAAGCCATGTGTAGCTCATCCAGAGGCCTTTTGGTGCCATAAACACTCGTCTAATGCTTTATTTGTTACTGAAATCACAACAACCATGTCAGAATTTCTCCTGAGACCGCCTTAAAGCACACACAGCAGGAAGTAAGCTTATGGGCGAGCTGGACTAAGATTTGTGTGCGTGTGTGTGTGTGTGTGATGGACAGGCAATAATAAAAGAGCATGCTAAGAGGCACCTTGAAACAGCCACCCTCGGCCTGCGTGAGCTCAAGTGCAATTAGCAGACCCTTTCCTCCACCTGCCCCTCCCACCCGCTGAGTCACCGGGTGTATGTGTATGTAAATATATACAGTACGAGTGTGTGTGTATGCGTGTGTGTGTCACTTAAATGCACAATACGCGAGATGTGCTTGCAAACATTTTAGTGTGTAAGCCTGTGCATTTAGACTCTGTGTGGGAATTTGTTCGTGAGTGTGTGTGTGTGTGTGTGTGTGTGACCCCTGCGAGACTTGAGCATCTCCTGTCTGGGATCAGTGTCAGGATGTGTTACTGTGGCTTCAGATCTGCTGGCGGTAGGCTATTATGGTCACAGAGTGAGGCATAAAGAGTGTGTGCTTGAGTGTGTGCAGGAGTAACAGCGTGTCGGAAAACGTTGAAGAGAATACGCTAATGAGAATTAGAGAGATAAAGCAAAAAGGGGGGGGGGGGGAGGCAAAGTAGCAGAACAGAGAAGAAAATGTAGAGGATGATGATGAGAGTCCATGAGTGACAATCAGGTTACCTTTGGCCTGGGCCGCTGAGCTGTGGGAGTAGCCCAGCGACAGCAGGGCCATCTCGATGAGCTGGTTGAAGAGCATGTCCTTGCGCACCAGGACGAACTCGGCGTGCTCCTCCTTGCTGTCAAAATCCATGGGATTCTCGTAGTGCTCCACCACACAGAAAACAGGCAGCATGTTGCCTGAAGACGTCGACACACAGAGACAAAAGTAAGAACTAAAAAAGGGTTCACATTTCCTCGCGCGCAAACTTTGACATTCAGCTTTCGGCATGTTTGCAGAGGAACAAGATTAATATTTGGCACTGGCGATTAAGTTACACTGAGGTTGAGTGTCAAGGGATTATGAGCGAGTGATTAGATTCCTGCTGAGTGGAAGTTCCTGACAGAAATTAACTAAAGGATGAATTTGGACCATAAAAGGCATTTTTCATCTTTTATAAGACAATTTCAATCTTAACCCTCACCTCCTTGTCTCAACGCCAAACTCTCACATCGACATGGGGAATCAAACACTCCTTAGGTGCACGGTAAGCTGCACAATTGCAGAGGTTGAATGTGTTTTACCCATCTGTATATAGAAATGCTCTCTTTTGTCGTGTCATTTTGTCCTCCCAAGTTTTTCTAAGATGTTTTTTTCATCTGTAATCCCATTTGTTTTTAATGGACAGTTAGTCTTAGGTTCATCTTACAAGTAGTAAGATGATGACTACAGAGGTGTTGCACGGTGGGTTGAGTGATTTTGATAAGAAAATAATAAATAAATAATCATCACCTTTAGCTCAGCGTTGACAGCGGCCACAAAAATCCTTCAACTCGTATGTTTCCTTTAGGCGCAATTAAATGTTTATTCACTATAAAAGTTCTGGGATCACATTAGCCCTTCCTTCTGCGTGCAAACCCAAAATCACCTTCCCATGATGCAGTACTTCAAATCCCATATCACCTCTGTGCCCTGAGGTTTTCTAGTCTGTGTCAACAGTGGCTCTGCAGTTAGGTGGAATGAGCAATCCTTGTCCAAAGACTGCCGAATGTTCAAGGGACCCACTGTGCAAATATCAGCCAATATGCCTTTTTCTTTTCTTTTCTTTTTTTTTTTTTTTTTTTTTTTACAATTCTAAAATAACATCCCTGAAATTTTAGGAAGTTTAAGGGCATGGGGACACCTTGGCCTTTTGAAGTCTCAGTTTGAACGATAACAAGAGCAGAGAATCGAAAATTCCGTCAAAGTGTTGATGAAGAGTATCTACAGCTTACTGTACTACGTAAATCCTGCACGGTTTTATGAGGTGCCCTGTTGCCCTACTTTCTCTATATGTCTCCACTCCGCTATCACCTCAACACATTTCTGTGATCTGTACATTTATTGTCCTTGCCGATTAAAATGATTCACATTATAATATTTTCCAATCCCAGGCATTCCAGAAGATGCACACAGCTCTGGCAAAACAATCAATAAGCCGACAGATGCCAGGGAATGTGCTGAAAGAGCTGCTTTTCTCCTCCCCTGATTTTAATAGATAAAGATCTAACAATAAAGACTGCTGTGTAGGTTCATTTGGGGGATCAATACTGGCTTTGTTTCCAGGGAGCCCAGAGAGGGCTGCGGTAAATATTGTTTCGGGCTCGGACACAATGCCCACTGTGGGCCCTCTGCGAAGCCTCCGCGGCGGACTGCCCACCTCCCTGCTTCACCCTTTGCCCAGGAAGAAACTCAGCAAAAAGGCGAGAGGAGGGTAGGGACGAGGAGGCGAGAGCACAATGAGGAGGCTGGGAGGAACAAACGTCGTAGGAGGCCAAGAGAAGCAGAGATGATGAAGGTGAAAAATTAGGCTCTCTCAGCTGGAGTGCGACACGTAGATTAAAGGAGCAAATAAGAGAAACGGCCCATCCGAGGACACTCACACAGCCACATTCCACGAGTTCCTGAGTCCCTCTTGCCCAAAGAAAACCAAACCAAACCAGCCAAACAAACAAACAGACTAGTCCTTCGCTGCCAAGTGCTATTACAACTCCGAACCTGCAGGTTTTAAACTCATTTCCAACCCACAAAAACACAAACACATAATCGTAAAAAGGTTTGTATTTTGGATAGCTTTGCCCGCCGTGTTTTTCACGAGACGAAGCGAGTTATATTAAAAAGCTATGTCATAATCCCAAAGTAAAGGCTCCCTTTAAACAAGAATGGCTCTTAAAGGACTGAAACTTTCCCCTCAATAAACAAATGTCGGAGCAGGAGGGCTGCGGTTGGAGAGGAGCGGTGACACAGCGCTATGCAGCACGACACAGGAATAACTCTCACAGTGCTTTTCTATTAGCTATTGTCTGGGCAAATAAGTGGGAGTGTGTGCAGTGTGTGTGCGTGTGTGTGTGTGCTGAGATGACTAAAGACACATTGTAAAAAGGTTTAAGAGTTTTGGAGAGCATGCAGGGGGTGGTGGTGGGTGGAAGGTGGTGTGTGTGTGGGAAGGGGACTATTTAAACTGCATTTAAATAGCTTTCCATTATTTACATGGTTTATTCTTCTCTTTCTCGAGCACAAATTCACACAAAGTTAGTTCAACTATATTTTTTTCTTACAGACTAACGAATGATTCCTTTATTGATTAGTTGTCAATTATTCTAAATGAATGAATCGTTTAGTCTATAAAATGGCAGCAATTAGGGCTGCAACTGATGATCATTTTCATTAGCGATTATTCTCTCAAATAATCGATTAATAGTATCAAATGTAAGAAAATGGAGAAGAATGCTCACGACCGAAAGCAAAATATTCAAATAGTTTGTTTTGTCCCACTAAGAGTTCAAACCCGACATATTCAGTTTTCTGTCAGATAACACAATGAAAGGCAACAAATCTTCACATTTGAGAAGCAAATATTTGTTATTTAATAGTAGATTTATTAAATAAATTTATCCGCTAATCGTTTCAGCTCCATCAGAAATAGTGAGCGGTGCCCCTCGCAAATTTCCCAGAAACAAAGTCTGCTTTGTCCAATAAACTGTCCAAATCCCAAAAATGTGCAATAAAAAATCTGAAAGCAGCAAATAGTTGCCATCTTTTTCTTATTGAATGACAAATATTAAATCAAACAAAATTGACTTGTTTTCTTTTGATCGACTAAACATTGAATCAATTAATCGTTTCAGTGCTCGTACAGCCTCCTCTACACACACACACACACACAGTCCCTCTTACCTCTCTTGTGGCAGGTCTTCAGCAGGTGGCCGGTGGGTTTGTACGGCACTCCGGCTAGTTTGGCCCCGGTGCTGCCCAGTCTGGCCCGGCCCAGGGGGCTGCCGTTCTGCTCCAGCCGGGGCAGCTTGGCCGGCGGGGCCTTGGCCTCTGCCATGCTGTTGATCAGGTCAGAGTTCTCCTTGCCCAAACACGCCTCGCTGAGATGGTCCATCATTCTCAGCACCTCTGCTCACTATCACCTGGGGAGAGACACACGGAAAGATTCGGCTGTCAGCGGAGATGTGTGTGTGGCAATAAAGAAGCACCGAAATGTGATGCGAGGGGAGCATTGAGCACAAAATATTTTGTGTTGATGTCACTCACGTGAAGATGTGATGAGACGTTTTTATAGAGCAAAAAAAATAAAAAATGCTTTAAGTAATTGAAAGCTCTGAGAACAGACCCATTACAGTAACAACTGCCAATTCGCTTCAGTTATGGCGACTCGGGCCACGGTGACGTTTTCGTGCTGCTGTAATGTTCCCATTTTTCAACACATGTATTATGTATGATTGTCCCACTAGAGATTCCCATGTGAGAGGGGGCAAACAAGCCCCGGTTTTAGTGCAAACACATTAATTTGCTGGGAGATTCCACTTGAATGAGTACAGTGCAGTTCAAGGAACAAGGTTCTGCTGCGGCGCACGCAGAGAGGGGAAACTAACATAATTCGGTTTCTGAGTCACTTCGTGTGGCTTCACATTCATGACGCAGCTCGGAGGGGAATGGAGGCGAAAGGCCGCAACATCATTTTGCAGTGACAGAGACACACACACACACACACACACACAGACACACACACAGAGAGAGAGTTACATGACTTTTACAGGTGTGAACTTTATTTTTAGATTTCGAAAGTGCAGAGCGATATTCATGGAAATGAATAAGTTTACAACTTTGGGATGGGATGGGGGGGAGGCAGCGTCTGGAAACTTCAGAACAGACAGTTGCTGACTCATGAAGACAATCATCAAAAGTTAAAGAAAAGACAAGGGAGATATAGAGCGGAAAGAAAGATGGAGCCTCTGTGCCAGGTTTAACCACAGGTGCTTCAGTGACACAAAGCTATTGATTGAGGCTGAAGCTGACAATCCACACATTATTTGAACGCCCCGGAGTAAACTTTGAGTCTTGTTCAATCGTAATACAAGATGTGTTAACGAATAAAACTGCAATGGAAAAGTAATTGAGGGTGACTGCATGCAGGTTAACGCAATGTGCTGATGAACATGAACTGGAATGCTGTTGTCAAAGAGTGAAAAGGGCAAAATCATCCACCCCCACGCAAAAGATCATGAACTCCCCCCATTCATACCATGCAATGAGGCAACTAATTCCCCACAAATAAGGGGCCAAAGGAATCCAGACCCGGATACAGTCCGGATCCAGGTCAGGATTTTTAAATGACCTTAAAACACACACACAAAAAAAAAAAACAGGAGTTAAAATGGACCATTACCCCCTA
>CALSCE010009506.1:3084360-3167176 GCA_943593645.1 Bovichtus variegatus
GGGAAAAAAAAAAAAAAAAAAAAAAAAAAAAAAAAAAAAAAAAAAGACAGCAAGAAAAACTCCTGCTTCCCGGTCTTGTTATCTCTCTCTCCCCCCTCTCTCTCTCTCTCTCTCTCTCTCTCTCTCTCTCTCTCTCTCTCTACGTGTGCATGACAGCAAACGCTTACAAGAAGAAGAAGAAGAAGAAAAAAAATGTATCAGTGTTTAAAAAGACGCTTTCTCCTGCTCTTCTTTGCGGAGGACTGACAGGCGGTGCGAAAAAACAACAACCCGGGTCTGTGCGAGAGACGACGAGGTCGAGATGGAGCGTGATAGGCGAACATTGGTAAGCGGTTATATGTGTGTGTGTGTGTGTGTGTATGTGTATGTGTGTGCCTATGCGTGTGTGTTGTCCATTAGCTAATTCCGTCCAACTGGAGGAGAAAAACGGCAACAGAGCCCGTTACGAGCGGCGACATTTAGCACAAAGTGTGCGGTTATCCGCGTCCATCGCTTACTAAGTGAAGGCGACTTCGGCTTTAGTTCGCACCACAAGATCCAAATCGCTACATCGGCAGCCGCACAGCACAGTTAGCAGCCGCCAGCAGAAACCAAAGCACCTCGGACACAGTTGTAACGATACGAACCGCCGCCGAGACCCAATAAACCCTCTCTCGTGTGTATGTTCACGGAGAGAGGGGACTGAACGGACACACAGAAAATAGCTCAACGTCGGTTTAGCTAGATTTTGACTACCGGCTGACTGAGAAAAATAATAATAACCGACAGTGTGATCTCGCTATCGCGTTGGAGGCGATGTGGAGACGATATGCGGACAGTCGAAACAGGTTCGCAAAATAAAACAAGGAGAGGGGGGTCAAAAAGTGCGATATACTTTCCGATGTCGAGCATAAATAAGGCTTGCTGTGGATGCATAAGAGAGCTCCCTGCGATAGTAATAGTAGGAGGTGTCCTGTTGGTTGGGGCTTGGCGTCCGGACGGAGCTCCTCTTTCTTTCTATCTCCCTCTCTGTCTCTCCCCCTCTCACTCCGTCTCTCCCTCTCTGTCCCCATTAAATTATTAGTTGTATTGACTCATCACTCCCCCCTCTCCTCTCCTCGCTGCTGGTGCTGCCGCTGCTTGTGCTTTCCCTTTCTCCTCCTCATTTCAAATGGCGTGGTAGAGGGGGTAAAAAAAAAAAAAAATTGGGAGAAAAAAAAAGAAGAAAGGGGGGGGGGGGGGGGGTGTGTGTGTGTGTGTGTGTGTGTGTGAGAGAGAGAGAGCGAGAGAGAGACACACACACACACACACAGTGTATGCGATGGAGAGTGTGAGAGGAAGAAATAATCCCCCTATATTCATTTTAATAAAATCAGATTATTCGTCCCTATCTCAGGCCGAAAAGTCATATTGGAGACAAATAAAAGTGGAGAAAGTGGACAAGAAGAGAAACCACGCGCACACACACACGCACACGCACACACACACAGCGAGGGGGAACAGTGGTGCGATTTCCGGCTGTGCGCGCAGGAATTTTTAATCAGCTTGATTAGAGTGAGGCGGTCCTGCATTTATTACCGAGAAACACACAGATGCTCACGCGCACGCACACACACACTCACACACTAGAAATATTGATTTGTGTTTGTTTTTTTTGTTTTTTTTTACTTTTGCCCAATAAATAGTTTGTATTTAACTAAGTATTTTAAATGCAGTGATGTTGTCAAACCAAATGTAAGGCAAACTATTTGACCTCCAGTCCGTTCTGATAAAAAAATGTAAAAAAACATCTCAATAAACTAGAAGGAACCCAAAAATACATGTTGCATATACAGAAACGCTCTTATGTGTCCCTTTTACACCAAAACCTCCTAAAACTTAGATCAGCTTGTTTAAAAAATGGGGGTTAGGCTATGTATCTTACACTTACTTCCTATTATGAATTAATATCAGAACTCACAAATCATAAAGCCATAGCTTTGTCCAAGTTGCAAAAATGACATGACTTTCATTCTTAGACAAGCACTATAATACAAAAAAAAATAAAGATTTATATATTTAAGTAAGTATTCATTTATATCTTGAACTCTTAAAATACCTCATCATCGCAATGATTTGCACTAATAAATAGTTATGAGCCTTAAAAAGTGGGAAGGTTCTATTCTTCTGCACACTAAAGGTGGATAGCTACATCCCTGCTGCATTCAATGTTAAATTGCAAGGTCTAATATTGAGTTATTGCATTGTAAATATAGAAACATATATACATTCTGACACAATATAATCATCAAACAAAGAACATGAATAATGTTTTGTTTTTTTTAAAGGGTGTTTATTTCATTTTATTGTCATATCATTTAGGTCAGTTTGTTAGCACTGAGTGTTGATGTTTGATTTATAAAATTAAAAAAAGTAGTTTAACCTCTATATACTATAAACAGTGAATTTGTGTGGGATGTCCTAACACTAAATCTATGTTTTTGTCAATAAACAAAAAATGTAAGATGACAAACTTTACCTCCATAGCAGGTCATACTGTATTATGTCAAACTGGATTATACCAAAATATTAGACAAGCTAATCTCTGTTGCTATTGTCAACAAAACCCTGAACTGTCAAAATGGAGAAAGAACTTGAATGAGGTAGGAAAGAAGGAAATGTTTAGAGGCTGGAGAGCGACACAATCTCTGCAAACAATAGCAAGCTGGAAGGTTTTTTCAAGTTGATGTGTGAGCTATTCTCATTATTTGTCGTTAATTATTTCATGAACCTTTCCCCGCTGGCGGCCTTTTGTTGCTCTCGAGCAAACTGCAAAAATATCAGACAAGCTAATCTCTGTTGATAGTCAATAAAGGCCTGATATGGTGTTTGTAACTAACCTTAAGGTGGCCTAATAATAACAGTTTCAATCTGACTTCATGAGAAAAAGCCAGACTAATATCTGATGGAGACACACACACACACACACACACACACACACACAGATGACAATAAATGCACCAATGCTGTCTGCTAGTATGAGGTGTAGGTGTATTTCCATCTTTAAGTCAGATAAGAGAGCCAGAGAGGTAAGTGTGTGAGGCAAAGTTCATGTTGAGTGCAGAGGGGAATTGTTTTTTTTACACACACACGTTTAATACACTGATATTATAAATAGTGTGTAGGATGAAAGCAATGAAATGAAATGCCAAAGAAGTGTCTGTCAATTCAGTACTGTTGTGCCACAGATTGAACATTAAGCTTGTGTTTTTGGCAACAGACGTACAACAAGCAAGGTGGGGCGATATGATCCGACTCGTCTGGCCAATATCAAACAAAAATGAACAAGCATGTCTGTCCAGGTTGTGTAAGAACAAAAACAGGAAACCAACAGAAAACAGGAAGTGTGTACACCTATGACAACGACACAGCCAGAGGTTGTGAGCCGACCGTGGAGGTCAGGCGCATGTGAAAATGCTACAAAACACTTACTAATGAATCTTTGCAGGGCTCATAAACTCCCTCTGTGTGAGAGAATAAATACCGTTGCGGTACATCGGCTCACACAAAGCTGTTGTTTCATAAACAATGCAACACAACAGACGTGAGCTTCTCAGCTTAGCTTGACAGAAACCACCTTCAGGTGACGACGACGAAACTCTACGAAACTGTGAAGAAAATCATTCAGATTTACAGAAGGTGTTTACGGCTCAGTTTTAGGGGAAAGCATACGGGAGTCTTTTTTTTAAAAGAAGGCTGAAACTGGAACCGATCAAAGAAGCAATGATGGTGTGTCGTATCGCTGCGTAGTTGTAACAATACATTTACACTTGTCATTCAAGCCCTAGTGTTGAGACCAAATCGTTGTTCCACCCACCCAAGTGAGGTCAAAAGTTTGCTCATTTCAAAGTACACTTGTGTCCAAAAAGGCTGCATTAAGAATTCACAGCAGAAGGCGAGCGGAGAAGCTTTTAAGGGAAAAATACAATGTGAAACTCACCTTTCGGACCTGAGATGGAACAATGTCTTCCAATATTGACACATAGTTAGCACGAGGCGTAAGGTTTGAGGGGGCGAGCTGCATTTTAAAAAGGGTCCCACAGCTGTGTTGTTTTTTACATTTTTTCAACAGGAAATGGAAGAGTTTATGAAACTGCTCGTATAAGACCCCGACATGTTCAAATTCACGTGCAGAGGCTGCTGCACAGATTCAGTGATCAATTCTTATCTTAACCATTCTCGGGGTTTCAGTGAGCTGCCAACACTGTGTACTAAACACAGCTGCGGTGTGCAGTGCGGTTAAATGATTCTGCTATGTGTCTGAATAAAGGACCCAAACTGTGGAGTAATTACTATATTTTCAGAGATTCATTCCAACACAAGATATTACTCGGCTTCGGAAGAAAATGTGACAAAGATTTCCACAAAGTCACTGAAGACATGAAAGTAAAATTCACAAATGAATCATATTGAAGTTACTGTCTATCTGGAGCTCTTTGCTACATAATAGGTACATTAAAGAGGATGAAATTGTCCTGTTTCAAAAAAAATAAAGAAAATCCTTAGAAATAATATATTTCGTCCCTGACATGGATGTGCCACATTTTAGACTGTGCCTACTGTTCAGGTTCATTGGTGTCACTGTGCTACTGTATGTAGTAACATATCCTCTCGCCCACACACACACACACACACTCCACACACACCCAAACCTTCTCCTCAGCACATCACTTCGCATCACCTGCACGGCATCGCTGCACAACATTCTGCATGTTGACATGTTTTCTACGTTGACATGTTTTACACGATGTTCACTGCAGCTCCCGTTTCTCTCTTCTTTTTTTTTTTTGGTATTTTTTTTCCTTGGCCGCAGTTAGCAGCGTTAGGAAAATAGGAGCGACGGTGAAAGCAAGCCATTGTCGGCAAATGCTCTTTTCTATCTGGCATGACGCAAGCAGCCGCAGTCATTTCCACTGTGATTGTCGGGCACCATCAGAGAGCATCGATAACCCCTGCCAGGCCTTGGCACCGCCAACAGGTGCCGGCACTGCCAGCTAGGTTGGCACAGACGTGGCTGTGAAAACCCTCTGACATCCAGAAGGGCACAGATTTGCACTGAATGCACCACTGAATCAACACTGCTGATTATCAATTAACATATACCGTTTTGTATCACACAGAAAAGAGGGGAAAAATGGGTTTTGAAACACAGAAAGCCTGTTTAAAAATACTAGCCGTGTGCTGTTATGATCACGCGCTGAATACAGATTTAGCTCTGTTCAAGGTAGGTTTTTACAAGCCTGTGCGGCTTTGTGTTGGGAGATACAGTACGTAATTGTTCAGGCAAGATTTCTCTGCCTGTTGGCTACATTTGTACAGAAAACATGAAAAATGACATGAGAAACATGACAGACTGGATGCTGAATTGCAACAAAAGACACCTTATGTTTAAATGTCAGGAGTCATCGCATACACCACAGATACATTTCACCTTCTCTGTGTCTATTATCACAGGTACTGTATGTTTTCAACACTCATCACAACTATCACATCTGGCCTGCTGCTTTTTAAACCACAAGGTTTATGTCTCAGGAGTAATTAAATATTATGTCTTTCTTAAAAAAAAATATTTTTTTTAAAGACACTCGTAAGCAACACACAAATGGGGAAAAAAAAAAAATACATATAAGAAAATTTTGCATTGTTGGCTCAACATCAGGAAATGTCTTTATTTACTGTGTCAGGCGAAGCCGGCGCCATCACTTACTGTACGTAGGTGTTATGATGTCTTCATGCTCGCCACTTGTGATGCTTCTAATGGGCATTAATACGATTATTTGGATTACTAATACAAATTAGTCTGCGCATCCAGTCTGAGCGCACCCAAATAGCAAGGGGGTAAGCGCTGTCACTGGTTTGACTTTGAGCTCTTTTTTGCAAGTGTCTCCCACAATAAAAACACACACATAAACATAATAGTATTATTAGAGGCTGCAAAAGGATTTAATAATCTGTTTGGGAACGTGTCAAAACACGCCTGCATCAGTGTGGGTGCACAGACGAACCTCAGTGAGACAGAGAATGACATGAACAGTGGAAAAAGGAGAAAATGAGGGTGGTGTGCAGTAGATGCCATGCAAAAACCAACAAGCAGTTAAATGAGTAGTAAAAGAAATGGAATGCATCTGTTTTCTACACAAAAGCACCGAAGTAGATAGTATTTTATGTATAAACAATTACCAATTACATTTTTCATCATGACTGAATTTTGGAACAAAGAAAATGGTTTCGTGCCATTGGCATTTGTGGGTCCTCCTGATGTGGTGAAATGAGTTTTAAATATGCATTACAGACTGCAGACTAAACCAACACGTGCTACTAAAACAAAATAAAGAAGAAGAAAGACGTAGAGTCAAGAAATCTGACGATTACTATGGCATAATGCCTCATCACTTTGTCCGCTGAGGTCTCACTTTGCTCGTCTTCTCAGAAATGCAGTCGTCACTTTTTTTCTTTTAAACGACCGATCTTCCTGCTCAACTGTTGCACACAAACACACCCTGGGTTAACTTCCATATAGAGTTAAAGGGTACGGTTTATTAATATTCCCTCATAAGACATCTGAGGACCATGACAAATTGCTTAATCAGTTGTTACGAGGTAAGCACAGATAGACTAAATATTCCATAATGAACATATCCTCCAAATCAAATTAGTTTCGTGTTTTCCATTAGCCTCTCATACAGCTAGTGTGGCTTTCAATTACTAGTGGAATAAGGTGATTTCTGCATTTCTCATATGTCCGCGCTTCGGTGTGGGAGGAGGGAGAAAAGGGAGAAAGAAAGAACAAGGGGGATGTAATGAACTGAGAGTCGACTCCTAAGTGCTTAATTGTTTTTTAATCACATGAAGTCGACAGAAATAGAAGCCGAGCGAGTGGTCTGCACCTCAGGTCTGCTGACAGGAAGGCCTAACGCCAGTTGGCCTCAATGGGTCTCTGCATTCGCCGTGGAAGGTGAACATCCGGATGTGATTCCCCCCCCTTAGGTGTACGGCAGACAACCACCGATCCACACCCCCTGTTCTCACATCGTAACTCTGCGCTCGCTAACGCCCACCCTTACGGTGTGTGGTGTGCACTGTACACAATGCAGCTCCCACGCAGATGCACGCCACACACACAGAGACATGTACATCTGCTCGGTGGCGGCAAGTGTGCTCCGGCGCTGTGTTGAACAAGGCCTCTGCCCTCGGGGTCCGGACCTCAGCCTAAACCCTGACTCTAGAGTCGGCTCTGCTGTCACCGGGTCGACGTCGACTGTAATTAACACCAAGCCAGCTCAGTATGGGCCTGAGTCAGTCTTCCTCGCAGGAATCTGTATTAAAGTTTCCTGAGAGGACCCTTCACCGCCTTGTTTATCACCCCCGCTCTCTCGCTCTCTTTATCAAATTATAAAACCAATCAGTCATAGAACAATCCACGGGCAACCAGAGGCAGGGCCGTTTTTAAATAAATGACTTTTCTGTCACTGCTCGTTGGACCCCGGTCATCATATGACCAAATAATTAAACTCTAATTTCTGCCTTGTGGATCGCAACAGATATACAACTTAACAGAATTGGGAACACAGGGGTGGTTTGTGTGTAAGAGATACCGAAGATGGATTTGCGCCACTGAGAGAGGACAGACTGAAGGAGTGAGAAATGTTGCCACATCCTGCTGGGTTTTTTTTTTCCTGGGGGAGAGGCGGTGAAGGGCACAATACCCCGGCCTTGTGGGGAGTTCTTGGGAGTGTTAAAGAAATGAAGGCAGGTGATGGGATGGTGTTACTCGCCTCAGTGTGCGAGAAGTGGCGTTACACTGCGATGAAAGGAGCGATAGGATGCGAGCATGTGGGGAAAGCGGCTCTTAATATTGAGGCTGAGGCAGAAGTATTGAATAAGAGGTGCAGACTTAAGGATGTGGTTTATTATCTACATATTTTTCTTTGCATATTTAATCCCTTGTCAAAGGATGCATCATCCGTCCTCTGACGAACAAAACAGTTGATAAGGCAAGGGTGTGTGTGTGTGTTTGTGTGTGTGTGTGTGTGTGTGTGTGTGTGTGTGAGACACAGGCAGAGAATACAGTATGTGTTGAAATTGTTTCATTGGAGTATGTGGGTGGGTATTAACAACCTGATCTTAGCGGGATGCGCTTTCCTCTAAATCGCACTCTTTTTTTTTTCTTTCTCCGAAACAAAGGATTCAGAAAAACCTACACAGATTGGATAAAGACAAGCATCGGAATAAAAGACAATGAGTTTTTTTTTTTTTTTTCCTCTCAAGAAATAAAAAACACAAACAAACGTACGACGATGATGATGATGTGATTTGAATCGTGAAAAAACTTCGATGCACACGCTTGCTTAAATTATATTTGCCATGGTAGCATGAAGCACGCTAAATAACAAGAACAAAAAAAAGAAAAAAAAATCTGACATGGGAGGGATGTCATTTTGTAAAAGCGTGACAAAACCGACATGACGGACTTTGGGCTTTTTCTTTGGGAGGACACGCCAACCCATTCGACGAACGGGGCTGATTGTCAGGACCCAAAAAACAATGTGACGCTTTTATCACTAAGCCAAGGAATCTGGATCAACAGTATGCAAAGCATATGCCAGAATAAATGCAGTCAAACATGCTGGGACAACATTACCCCCCCCCCCTCCCCTCTTTTTCATTCTATAAAGAACTTTCCAGATAATGACAAAATGAGCTGTAACTCCTGAATCACACACTAAGCGCTCACACAGGGTGGTATGTCTGTAACTGTTGGGGGGGAGTTTTCTTACATTATTTTTTTTTTTTGAGCCCTGGAATGCAGCAGTCCCTATTAACACACCAACCTTTTTCTTTTTCCAAACTAGTTGCAACATGTCATTAAAAAAAAAAAAAAAAAAAAAAACTCTGGGAATCATTGTTATCTTTCTCCTCTATTAGCAATCATAACAGAGCTATTTCATAGAGAGGAGGGATGGGGGTGTGTGGCGGGGTGGAATCCCCAAAGAGCCACACATTAAAAAACGAGACAGGCCTCTTATTTACTGGCGACAGTCTAATAAATACATTTGCTGGCAGCTAAACAGGTATTTACTCTGCTCCCTACCACAGGTATAATTTCACTGTTTGCTGAGCTGTTATTTTGCTACAGAGATAATTATCGAGGTGGTAAAGAAAGACGATTAATGGTTTTAGCCGAGATATCAGTCTCAGCAAAGTGAGGCACAGCCTAGCTCTAAACTCCCGACAGTAGGGGTTTTAATAATCTGCATTTTTTTTTTTCGCTGGGGGGGAATTCAACGCACAACTCCTACACAAAGCTAAGGCGGCGTTACAAACATATAGGGTTTATTTCCTTTAGTGTGACGGCAACACCTTTTGTGTACATTTTTATTTCCCTATAAGCAACAAACTGAGGATTCAGAGCACAATTCAATTTTTTAAATCGAAGGAATGGAGCATTCTTGATATCATTTCAGAGCAGGCCGCACAGCAAACACAACATAAAAAAAAGAAATAACAACCTGTGCTCTCCAATGTGCAGACTAATTGGTCTCTCAGGGTCACAGGGCAAACTTTGTCGTCTACTCTCGCTCTCATCTGACAACCTGCTCCTCAGCGCCTGTTAACCCGAGACAGAGCGAGAGCTTGGCACGCCAACATGCAGCCGCTGTATTGTACTAATCGGGTCTACACTGGAGGGGTACAAGGTTTAACTGGTGCTACACGGAACCCGCCGTCCCTCCTGTCCCGCAGTTTACACACCGCCGACCTCACAACCTGAAGTGACAATTAAAGGAGGCAAAGACAGCGAGAGATGCCTTACTGTTTGTGTCTTACAAGCTGACTTCCTGCTGCTACACTATTACAGTACAGTACACGCAGCGTGCACTAGTTTCGATTAGCTGTAATGAAAACAAAACTAAACTCTGAGGGGAAAAAATAATCCGAGAGTAACAAGGTTAAACCTTTAAGTTAGAAGAAGAAAGGTGGAAACACTCGGGTGTTTTCCGAGATCTCTTCCTAATTGTAAATCACACTAGGGTTATTGTAAGAGCCGTGAACACGACAAAACACATTCAAAGGAATTAATTACACACTAATAAACTACGACAGATGTTTAGGCTTTACCGCTGGATGTGTGTGACCTGGCATTTGTACGCAGCGCTGTCGCCTTCTTCACACTGATTCTTATCATTGCTGCCAAACAAGTTTATGGGGAGACATTTTTGCCAAGCAGACTGACATGCCGCTGGGGATATCTAATCGAGCATTTTTTTTTTTTTGTATCTGTGCCACAAACTGATAAATAGGTGGTTCTAATAATGAAGATTCTAGAGCAGAGCAGTAAAACCGAGAAGTATTGTTCCAACGTTCACGAGCTGCCGTTGAGGCTTTCTGAGAACTTTTACAAGAAGTGATACATGGCAGCCCGAGACAGGAAAAGGGCTGTGTGTCATTGCTGTCATAAGGCACTGACCAGATAAACCACAGCACCTTAAACTGCCACAGATCTGCAAAGATAAAAAGGAGGAAACTCACCGGTGCTCTGCCATAACCTGCTTTTCCCCAGGCAGAGGTGCCATGCTTGACCTCGTGAACGCATGTGAGCAAGCAAAGCACCCAACCCCAAACCAAACAGTGAGATAATAAACAACCGGTGACACCGGAGGCTAAAGATTATTTCAGGATAATTGCCCTTTAATTATCGAATGAAGTTTCTTTTTTAAATGCAAACTTCTGCACCAGATTTGATTGTGATTTTCTCTGCTCTTTGTGATCATTTTCACCGGATATCGTGGCTAAATTCGAAAGAAATATATAATCTTCATGACAGATTATACCTACAATAAAAAAAAAAACCCTAGTCTATTTTTGATGAGTGTGTTTGTGCTGATATCTACGTATAAATAATCACCGTGAAAGCCACTGGCCATGCTGCTGTGTGAAATGTCAGCTATTTTGTAAAAGAGCAGAGAGTGAAACCTTTAAAAAGCTGTAAACCACAGAACATCAGTGCCCACGCAGTTTAAAGATGGCAATACATCGTCTCATAACTGCTCTATCTCTCTCACAAACACACACACACACACACACACACACACACAGGTCTGGTTACCTGAAATTACTTTATCAGCACTGTGACAAATGCCACAAGGCAGACCATCCAGCATTACTACACCATCTCTGTATCATCACTTCTACCTGATGCCTCACACCAAGTCATGCAGAAAGAAAGCAATACCTCCATTAACTGTTTGTTTCCCCTCTGAGTCTGTCACACCTTTTTCTTTTTTTTTTTCTTTTTACCTTATTGGACTCAGTCAGTGCAGTGTGTTTTCGAGAGCTACACTGCTTCATGCAACAGCAGTAAAAGTGTTGAAGCAAGTTGACACGCAATTAAATAGTAAGTATGTGGAGAGAATAAATGAAGTGGCTCTAATGGCCTAATAAAAAGTAGTAAAAGTAGATGGGCAGTTGGGCTGCAATAGCTTCAGCATTAAAAAAAAAAAAAAAAAAAAAAGACATGTCAGCGGTTTGATAACAACTGTGGTTTGTCAACACACACGTCATTATTATGAGTGGGGGGGAAAGAAGGGAAAAAAAAGAAATTATAAACTTAGAAAGTCCTGACAGACAAGATGCAAAAATAAATAAAATAATGACAGAGAGAAAATTAATAACTTCAAGCTTTTTACCACAGAAGATCCGTGCTTCCTAAAACCATCAGGCCAGGAGCAGCGATGGCAGCATCACTTCTAGCTCCTCTGCTGCGCGCTGAATAAGTTGTTAAATGAATTAGAGGAGATGGATGTACTTAACCCCGCGAAGATCACGAGTGCTTTGCTTATTCGTGCAGAAATGACACAGGCCTACATTTAAAATTAGATGGCAAAAAAAGAAAAAGAAAAAAGAGTTCTAAATGCATGTGTTTATATTTACCATTAAGCATGACATTCATATTCTGTATTTTTTTCCCCCCTCTTCTATATGAAATATTAAATCCCATCAGCCACTTTTGGTCTGTGTGGGTTTTAAGTGATTTGGAAGATAGGTCTGTAAATTGCTTTTAATTCATTTAGAACCGCGTCGTTTTATCCTTCTAATTCCGAGGAGATGCACCTTATTTTTTTTAGGAGTCGTGCAAAAACACAAACGTGATTCAAAACCTATGCAGAGAGTTTGCAGATACACTCGTAGAGAGACGCGCGAGAAAAGAATGACAGATCATTGAGCATAAACAGTGCACACTGTGGGACCGTACCTTTAAAGTCAGTCGTCCGACCTCTTGTTTTCCATCAAAAGTTGAGCAACCTCTTGTCACTGCTCCACGATGAGAGATCCAAACAATATGCGACTGCTCTGTGGGAGGAAAAAACTGGTTTTAAAAAGTCAAAAGTCCTACGGTCGAGGAGGGGGGAGTCGTCTTGTAGAAACCGCGCTGGCGGAGGTGGAAGTTGGGGAGCGCACACGGCGGATGGAGCGCAGAAATGTGAGCAACCGTGCGCTGCGGGCAGCGGAGGTGAAGTAGAGGAGAGGAGAGTAGCGGCATGTGAGGAGGGCTGCTTTGAGAGGGTGGCAGGTAAACGAACCGCCCCTCCCCGTTTCTGATGCTCAAATCGATGATTTGCCAGCTGTGGCGCAGCTTGTCTCATTGCCCCACTTTGGTTTTTACAGCCGCTCCTCTCCGACGCGCTGCTCTCCGGGGACACTGAGAGAGAGAGAGAGGGAGAGAGAGAGAGGGAGAGAGAGAGGGAGAAGTCAGTGCCAGGAGAGCTCTCACACTCATTCATTTTCATATTTACACGCCACATGTTTGCATGTCAAGAAGAAGAAGAAGAAGAAGAAGAGGGGGGGAGGGGGTGTCTGGTAAATAGCCGTTTGCGCGTGCGTTTTGTTCCGTATAGAGTCAAAGCCTGTTGTTTTAACAGCGGAGGGCAACCTGCCAGCTTCCCTCCCCGCACACCTGAGCGGAATATGAAACCGTGCAGCCCGCTATAGTCTGCTATACATCAGATGCTCTTACAGACATAAAAAATGAGAAAAAAATCACTGTTTATTCAAATGAGTTGATTTGTTTTAAAGCTGAGTAGAAAAAAAAAAAAAGAAAAAAGTTTTCAAGAATAATTAAGTTTGAACAATGCTTGTTCGGAGACGCTAATACTGCAGTCTGCTGTCTTGCTGTGTTTGCCGAAAGCTATTTTTTTCCCATTCATTTGTCCAATTTAAACAAGGCTTTTAGTGGGAAATAATTATTATTATGACTTTTTTTGCCAGTGAACATTTTAATGCATCATTATTGAACCAAAATTATCGATGCAAGCTGTTGCTTTTTTTTTTTCTGTTGCAACTTTAACTCCGGCCATCAAACACACACACACACACACACACACACACACACACACACACACACACACACACACGCATGCATGCGCACACGCATGCACAAACACACACACACACACACAGCCTCTCCATCACATTTAAGAATCCTACCTCGGGCCTATCCACATAAAAAAAAATAAAAAATCTACGCTTAACGAATGCAAATTTGTAAAATAAAAAAATATATAAAATTACGTGGAAAGCAGAATAATTAGATTTTTTATTTATTTTCTTTGACATCTTTCAGAACACAGCCTGAAGCAGAATCAGTCGAGGCACAGAGGACACTGACAGATCACGGATAAAAAAAAGCTTCTTTTATTTTTCGTCCTCACAGTGTCTAAATGCATTTGTGCTATTTGCATTGATTTCTTTTAGCTGTACCTATATTGACTGCTGTATGCAAAGTGCAGAATATAAGTGGCCTTTTTTTCTTGCCAAAGTCTGAAATTAGACGGAAAAAATCTCAAGTTCCAGAGAATGGAAATGTTTATGAAATAGTTGCAGTGAACAACATATTACAGTGAATGAAGGGAGAATAAGAAACGTCTCTCCATGGTGATTCCTCTTGTTATACCTCTGTACGATGAACATTAATGTTTCCTACAATATATTTTCAAATAAGGAAAAAAAAAGATATAGCTCCATGCATGAATGAACATTCTCCTTCACTCATTTTGTTAGATTTGATCATGTCTGTGTAAATCGTGTGTGTGAGCAGCTCCTACACATGTGGTTACATACAGTACGTGAATTATAATGTGTGTGTGTGTCCCACATATTGTAGTTTGAATGCACATGTTTTAATTGTGTCATGTGTGTGTTTTTTCATTTGTGCGCGCCCTTGCACATATTTATACTCATTTGTTGTGCGTGTGCTTTTGTGTGTGAGTGTGTGTGAAAATGATTGACAGTTTGCATCTGCACACAGGCTAACTGCTCTGCACTAGCAGGTGTGCAGAAGCCCACAGGTAATGCAGCTGTTTACTTACAATGTGAATGTGTTTCTCTTACCGGGTTTAGCATAAATAACACACTGATCCATTTACATTTAAACTTAATTTACACATCCCGGTGAAAATTGAATTAATGGGGAAAGAAAGAGCTAGAAGAAGCCGACACAAGACAAACAGAAGGTGGGTAGTGCAAGAAAAGGTTTTGGTCTTCTGATAATCTGTGTTTCATTGATCAGAGAAGATACAGAAGGACTGGAGCCCTTACTGTAAGCTGATACATTAAAATACTTCTCAGAAAAGTTAATTTGTTGTGGTTTTGGGACTGCACAAAAGTTTCATTATGAAGCATCTGAGATCTGCATTTTTCAAAAAGAGAGCGAGAAAAAAAAAATCACACACCCTCAAACACACACACAATCTCTGCATATGATTCACACCAGCTCTCTCCTGGGAGATTGAATGGGAATTGAAAAGTTCCAGTAAAGAGATTCAAATTTGCTTACTGCATAATTATAAATTCGTGCTAAGTTAGGGATGTTTTCATCATTACGGACAACAGCTGGTGATTTCAATGCCGCCTGTGTTTTATCCAACAATTCATGTGGCTGCCTCCGAAGCCCACATGTGCTGCAGTTGTCACTTTGACCACAAGGGGGACCGGTGAGTCTCATCTTAAAGAGATGAGAATGAGAGAAGAGGAGAGGAGGGCAGCTAATGATGACCCCTCTCTATAAGACACCTTTTATACTTTGGGTTCTAACATGTTGTCAACAGGCTGCCTGTGCCTATATTTAGGATTCTCTAGATTGAAAAAGCAGCGAAGCCTGACCACTGCATTCCAACACAGAGCAGATTATTAGTGCGGCAGCAGCGTGTGGGAGCGGTGGACGAGTTCCAAAACGTTAACGCAAATTGATAATGTGCATCTATGTTGCTGAAGCATAAAGAGGGCATGTGGAAAGCACAAGACAGAGAACCAAATGTGTGTGAAGTGTAAACAAACGAAAGCAGACCTTGAGCTGAGACGTTTCAAGCTTCTGCACTTTTTCTTTTTTTCTTTTTTGTTCACTCAAAACAATAAACAGCACTTGGAAAATTACAAGGGTTATACACCCCAGAATTAATCTTTCCAACCCATAACTAAATAGAGAGACACTGTTGCCTCTCCATCAAGTGGGTATATTTTAATTACAGGATATTGACTACTGAAAGTAATTTGTCTCAGAAAGATGCCCAAGAGCTAAAAGACAGACGTCTCATCTAAATCTGGAATGCTCAGCCACTTTTTTGTGCTCTAGTTTTGTGGTTAGCCTTTGCAACTTTCTTCAGTAGCTCTTTTATAATTGCTCACCTTTTTAAAGATTAACAAGGATTCCTGAGGAGACCGACGCTTGTCTACTGGCTTTATCCGGGGTTAAGAACTAAATTTTAGGATTTTTCTCCCCCCTCCTCCCCTTGATCACCTCAGCAGAAATTAAAGGGTGGGTTTCTCTGCCTTTCACTCCTCACTTTCCCACTCAGTACCTCTTTGAGTTTTGAACAGAAGTACTCCACCTCTCAAATGAAACACTATTAATCCTCATTTGCCTGCTGCCAAGGAGGACAGTGGAGATGAGAGCCAATCAGAACAATAAAAGCTGACCCACGGCAGAGTCTCCAAAGCGCACACGCCTCCAGCTGTTAATGGGATGTCAGTCAGCTGGGCGAAAGAAAACCGCCCAGAAATGTAATTACTGTCTGGTGTGAACTCTCCCATCAGCTGTGGCAGCTTAATGTCACTTAATACATTACTGCACGTGGAGAGCATGCCCAGATGTTCATGTTAAAGGACTCTGTGAGTGGAAAGTTGCTGTTTTCACTCTCCAGGTATACTGAGGTGTTTCTGAAACACACTCACTCGAGGTCACCTGTCAATCAAACCGCGAGGGCCGTATTGTTGTGTCTTTTCCTTAAGTTTCCCGTTCCAGAGACCATCCAGTGAACATGTTTTTTTTTTATTTCTCGACCACAAACAAATCCTACGATCAGGTGGATAAACTAGGATAATTTTCAAAAGTTTACTCGAATCTCGTGTTTGTGAATTTCATCAAAAAAGTCGTGAGACAAGTTCAATTTTGATGATATGTATCAACTGGCCGCAACAGCAGCCTCTCAAATTACATTTTAATTGATTTTTCTTGGTTGGTTCATTCTTAGGCAGCAATTCTTCCCTTAATGTAATGATTTCTCTTAACCATAATCATTTCAGTCAGAACAAGTCCTCTGAATTAAATGACAAATCGGAACTACTTATTAAATAGTTAATAGATAGAAGAAACCATTGTAGGAAACGCACAGTGGTCTCCGGTCAAATATTTTCTTATACCCTCCATCCACATCTGCCTCCATCTCTTGCATTTTATAATGATAACCTCTTGACCTGCATCTTATTCCAACCAATTTGATAAATTGTTGTGTGTTGCTGTAGTTGCATTTTTATCAATCCCTGGTATGTCTTATGGAACCGATACACCGCCATTAAAAAAATCCACAGCGACTCTGAGATACAGAGTGAGTTAATAGCCACTACCTAGAATGAATATAAGAAGTGGACGTAGTCACCCTGCGTGTTTGTGTAGCCTTTAGTTTGGCGTTTTTGGAACCAGAGGGCACACGAGAGACAGAGCAAAGTACAACTGGACGCTGAAAAAAACGTTACACTTGACTTTGATGAACTGAAAACGCACTGTGAAAGGGTCAGAGTTCTAAGACAGAAACACGAAAGAATGCAGGTCTAAGGCACTTCTGCACTGGCTTCACTTTTGACTAGTTCAAAAGAAAATGGCGATTATTAATAAAAAAAAGAAAATCAATGCTGCTTTCTTCTTGTATCTTCTTATAGAGCCGACTTGAAAATGATATTCGTCCACCAAATGTCTGATGTTGGTCAGTTAATGACGCTGTGTCAGAGGTTAGTGTCGATTGAACGGATGGACGCTTCAGTCGTGCTTATGTGCTGCTGACGTCATGTGTCTGGAGTGAATTTGCAGTTCATTTCAAGCAAACAGCTTTTGCTGAAGCATAAAACTTCAAGTATGAAGAGGCGCAACCAGACAACAGGTGTGAAGAACCGTTAAGCTGAAAGGTTTCAGGATGTGGCAATATGTTGAATAATTAAAGCAGACATTTCTTTTTATGCAAACAAAGATTATTTACTTTAAGAACGACGCTGGCTGCATGCAAAGCACAGTCGACTCTCACACGTTCCGCCATGGCAGCGTCAGGGTGGGGGAGGGGGGGGGAAGCATGTTTGAGATGTGACAAAGTCAAACGCACACCACAACTACTACAAAGAAAATGTCTTTGTTAGACATTGACATCCATTCATTCTACCATCTGTAACCTTCAGCGCTTTAACCTACAGCTTGTTTGTGTCAGGCCTGCAAACATGGTTGGATGTCGGGCACGTCAATCACCACACAGCCGCCCGCGGGAGCCGCGGCGATACCAGGCCTCTGTGTTTGACATGCCGTCACAGTGAGACACCCTATCTCCTGGAGAGTCTATTAGCTGTGCTTAATTAAACAAATGTGATTAGACTGATCCAAACTCACACAACTGAATCCCCGGTAAGGAGCGAGCCATGAGATGCGGCTGCAGAGAGAAAGTAGAGTCACGCATGGCTTGGCTTTATTAATAGCGCCTATTACGCAGAGTTAACGTGTGAGTAATGTGAGCGGGCAGCGACGTTTCAGGTCCACTTCTGAAGTTCGTCAACCACAGTTTAGTGCTGACTTTCACGAGAAAATGAAGCTCGGAGTATCGGGATAAAGGTGATAGCAAATACCAGATTGATTACTGGTAATTTAATGCGAGATCTGTGGGCGGGATTTAGCAACGCCTGTCAGTTGTAACCAGGTGGAAAGCAACAGGGACATTTTCACTAACTTGTAAAAGATGAATCATTGACAGAGGAAGATGAGAGAGAAACTAAAGTAACTCTGTGTGCTAATATTTTAGGGGGATTTTAACTCTGAGTCATTTCAATTCATCATCAAGTGAAAACTCTTTCTGTCAAAAAAATATAACTTGCTACTCAGAAGTACTTAGTTGAGGAAAGAAACAGCAGAGCGATGCAGAATCTCAGAAACTCAGTTAAAGTTTGAACTTCCTGTGCCCTCTGTGTCCCCTGAATTTGATTGTGCACTCATTACTCAATCACAGTCAACCTATAGTGGACATTCAGAGCAGTGCTATTTAAAACAATGGTCTGTCTATGTCTGAGTGAACTGAGGGGTTCTGATGAGCCACCGCGGGTTACATGCCTCTGATATGTCATTGGCTCAATGCTAATTCAAACTAATGAGGCCTTCAATAGTTTCTTAAAAAAAAGTTCAGGCAACAGTTCTCCGAGTTTGCTTCGTTTAAATGATCCATTCAAACGTTCCTCTTTTGAAATGAGTCCTGTTGTTGTCCACTAAATAAACAGGTTCTCCAATGACAACATCATCATGCAGTCATCACAAACTGCAGAGCAGCTTTAGTTTATTTTCCTTTCAGCATTTTATTTATGCATTATCATTATCAAATGTTTCTTAGGATAATTATTCACTCAAAGACCTTACAGTGTGTGTCCCAGAATACCTCTTTCAGGCAGCCTCAATAATTCCCACCACTGCGACAATTTGACTGTGAGATCGGCAGTGAAATCAGACTCCTTAGATTGAATATGGGACGATTCAGGGTCACCCCTATTCCGCAAGTTCAACAAAAGAGCAAAACTGAAAGAAATGCATTAAACGGTGTGTTAGAAGCTGCTAACATTAGCGTTCCTCGCTAACTAGCGCACAGTAGTAACCTAGCGTTACTCAAGCCAATCATATACAACACCTTATTGGGCTTACAGGTTAGGCCTATATTACAAAAAGCCGCATTCAAGGCCAGCATGTATATGCAAGTTAAAGTTATGTCCTGCTCTTTATTTGGTTCAAGGAAGCTCACACTCCAGGCCAAACTCATTATCCGTTTCCGTTTCGTAGGTAAGTGGCAGCTGCTCTCCTGAACAACACAGCTATTTGTTGTTGATGGTTGAATCTGGTCCCCATGTGAGTACAGAAACCACACAGAGGAGAAAAAGAGCTCATTTGAGAAACACCAGCGTCAAAGTTTTATTATCCGGAATGGAGTTTAGCTAAACCTGCTATATTAAACTAAACTAAATTCCATTTAACTACAGTGTGAGATTACAGTATGGATAGCAGCAACCTGTAGACAGGTTTGTAGCTTGGAGGTAACTTGCAACCTCTGCAACAGAGCTGCTTATAGAACATGATGAGAATAAACATGTGAAGGGAAACACAGATGTCTGGTAATATTTTGTCAGCAAAATTCAAAGATAGTCTAAGATATTAATATCAGCCGCACGTATCAGCCTTCAGAAGTCTATATCGGTCAAACTGCAATAACTTTTTCCGACAAGTCCAACAGATTAAGATGAGACAGTGATGTCGTTTCACAATAACAGAGGGATGGAGGATGTATTTGCGCTACTTTGTTTCATTGAAGAACCATGTCATGATATCCCACATAATTATATAGGGCAGGTAGGCATGATGTAACCATGGCAACATCTGTAGGCACCAGGGCACACCTGTGTTGAGTGAAAGGAAGAGTGCATATGTGCATGCGTGTGTTTTTTTGAGAGAGTGTGTGCATGAACCACTTTGAAAACACGGTTGAAGTTTAAACTTCATTGGAGACGTCAAAACACTGAAGCGTAGCATTAAGACTCTGATTCAATTAATTTTTCTGTCTAAATAAGAGAGACTTTAAAGGCGGGGCAGTGTTAAACTGCTGTGCGGCGAATGTTGAGCACACAGACATTGTTGTTAGGTGTTGTTTTGCCGGAGAGGTTGAAATTATGCAAACAAACACATTAATTGTAATTTCGATAATCAACCTTGATTTTGTAGAGCAACATTTACTCCGAATAAGAACACTTTAAACAAGTGGAGTAACAAGGACACAGTTTCGCGATAGAGACGTTGCCGCTCTGTTCTGTTTTTGATTCTTAACTTTTCAGCGCCGTGGCCGCCATAAAAAACACAAGTCCATTCACCTCGGTCGTATCGGCGTGACAGCTGAAATCTCAGAGACAGATCATTTGTGTGAATTGGGTGAACAGATCCCTAAACTCAATGCTCATTATTGATTTAGTGTCTGACACGGTTGAACACACAACTATCCCCGCGATGCATTGACTGACATTGTTTTTTTTCTTAATCTGGTAAGCGGTTCCTTTTTTTAGCATTTAGTTCACCCTATCCAGTCACATTCAGTGAGAGAATGCTACAGCTTGCTTTGTTCACAGCTTCGGTAACAGTTGCAACAGTGTGCATTAAATTGTACTCTCGATTCATGCACAGGTGCTATCTAGTCATCAAACAATGAATTAAACTCACCTAACCCACTTAGCCAAGCTTTGCTAAAAAAGAAAAAAAAAAATGTATGCAGAATAGGAAATTCTTCTGGTTGCAGTGGTATCAAAACAGTCATGGTGGCTAAAAGGGAAATGTGCATAAGAGGCTTAAAGGCATTCCAATTCTTAATGGTGATGTGATGGATGCACAAGCACAAAATGGCATTGCAGGCCTGGTTTAGTCCAGATATAGCCTTGTTAAAAGATAGCCACAATCATCCTCTATGTTCCATGGTAATGAAAACAACTGGAGAAAGAGTTTTACTTGATGCGTTAATTTAGATGCAGTCAGTGCGAGGAAATATAGCTGGAAACTTCTATTTAAAGGTGCAATGTGGCCAGAATTTTAGTAAAAAAAATAAATTATTCACAAAATGAGAAGAGGTTACAGTGTTGAGGTTATGTCAAATATGTCTATGGATTGAGTTCCAGAGATATCTACCAGAATTAGCATGCTAACTGACTAGCCTCGGCCCATCCTGACTTGTAATACCAGCTGTGCCTAGAGAGGGCGATAGTGACCAAAAACGAGCCGCCGCAGCCTCTGACTGAAGCTCTTCCCGAAAACAAAAAACACAAATGGTTCCGTTGTCTCTGCCATCACAAACCCAAGCCAATAAACAAACTATATCAAAACATAAAGTTACACGCACCGTACAGCCAACAGTTAGTGGCGCAGTAAACAAACAAGTGGCCGACACACGTGAAGATTATAAAATAGCACTGTTATTTTGACCTCCTGTTTCAGTAGTTTGGTTGAATTTGACATATTCCTGCGCAGCTATTAGTAGGACTTTTATACGTATATATATGTTATGTCTGCAAATTTAGATTGTATGGACCCAGTAGTAGAGGTGAAATGCTGCCCCCTATTTTTCTTCGGAACAAGTGGCTCAGTTTTCATTCAAACTACTTTCTACTGTAAAAAAAATAGATAATTTATCTCCATTATATTGAGGTGAAAGAGGAAATCTTAAAGACAGATATCTCAAGACCTGAGCAAATAAAACCAAAGCTATCTCTGTGGCTACAACTAGAGCAATTTATTATTGCTCTTCTTTAAAGTTGGGTGACACAAAAAAAGATTAAAAGAAATGCCCAAAATCAATGTATCCGCATTTTGCCTTCGTCTTTCAAACTGTTTGTAACACAGACTTTCTGTAAAAGATCTGAAAAAGAGTCCTGGACTTTAGAAAGCTCTTTCAGAGCACAGAAGACACTATACAACTGTTTTCAAAAGGTGACTACCACTAAGCATAATGAGTAAACTTTTTTTATATTTTTTTTTTACCCTTCATTACATCCATTAGAGATTTCAGACGGCTTAAATAAAGTCACCCCAAAATAAATCTCAGACCAGTCGGGTGACTTCCTTTACTGCACATGGAAACACTGCTTCATTTTTAAGTGTGCATGGAAGTGTCCCTGGATCGTCCATCAATCCTCAGACATCTCCACACTGCTGCGACGCATCACTTGGTTTCTAACAATCGCTCATACAGTAAACCTCTAATCCAGCTCGCACTCTCAAGTTGCCTGACAGCAGCTTAGCCACCCTGCCATCCAGCGTAACACAGCGGGTGTGGAGAAGCCCTCAAGGGTGAGCTATCCAACGCCACCCCCCACCCCACCTCCTCCCCAAATGCCCCCGGTGACAGTGACAGAAGTCTGTAATTGCCACCTCGTCAGACGGCTTCATTAAGACGAGCATTGTCTTCGCAGCTGAACGGCGGTGGATAGGGAAGAGAGGAGCGCGAGTCGAGGAGAGGAGAGAACCCACAATGCAATTACTGCATCGCTGTGACAGGTGGGGCCTCCAATGCTCTGCGTCGGTGGGGCCCTGATGCATGTTGTGGAGCCGCTGCGGGCTCACATCATTTTTCACCCCCCCTGTCATTAGTTGGTAATGATTGGATTATTTTGCAGATGAATCGCAGTATATGTCTTGCTCACAAACATTTCCTGGCTGTATTAATCAAAACCATCAAGGCAGAGCAGTCAGAGCGAATTAAAAAAACAACACGTCTAGATTAAAAATGACTGTAATCCTTCATCAGCGTGCCTTTAACCCTTTGATTGGGGATGTGTTTCCCTGTGTGCCATCTTTTATAAATGTATTTCAAATGACGACAGTCGTAAGGAATTGTAAAACTCAGATTATTGATAAGGTTTAAGGTTCACAAGCAGCATTTCTGTTCACGATTGTAGCACACAATTTACATCCAATCATAAAGTTTAGTGTCAATGCATAATGTCGCCGACTGTACTTCATGGCGCAGGTAGACCTTCAAGGTGAAGCTCTCCTGATAAACACGGGTAGTCTGCTAACATGTTTACAAACCTAACAATTGGATGTGTACGCTCTTACAATGTGGGTTTGACAATATTGTTTTATGAGGGTTTTCTTTTTTTTTTTTGTCAAACGTTACAATGGACACAGTTCAGAAGGAATTCATTGTTGAATATGATGATTGTTGTCTTTTTACTACGACGGCATTAAGCTGTGTCCTTTTCGTTATCTGATATCTGATATGTCTGAGGTGTTGGAAGTTAGAGTCACGGGTGAACAAATTTGCGGGGTATCAAAAAGTAGCCTTCTAAGTAGGGCTGTTCTTTGTTTGCATGGGCCTTATATCAAATATGCTGAGTCAACACCAATGATGTCCCGCGCGGTGTTTGAGCAGCGACACCTGATTCGGTTGGCCTAATCCATGTGAAGTGAATGGATTAGATGAAAGGTTGATTGTATACTCTTTTAGTTGAAAAAGCAAATAACAATGCCTTCTAAAAAAAAGAAAGAGATATTTAATGGTGCCATTCAACACACTGGCAAAGGGTTATTCAGGAATGACGTGGATGACCCGTAAAGAGGACAAGGTTACATCCTACGAGATATAAATACAACGTTTTTTTTATTATAATTTAGGTGAATGAGCCTTTAGTGCCTTTTATATTGGATAATTATTTTCTACATTCTTATGTTTGAGCCCTCAAATCACTTACATTTGGATGAAGGATAGCCTCTCTTTTCTGCTAAGAAACGTGTTATGTGTGAAAGCAGCAGCCTGACTTGCTCTTGTTCAGTCCACCCCCAGCGAAACACGCTCCTTTCATTCATCGAAATTCCACATGACTGAAATTGCCCTCGGTGGAAACATATCATAGCCATCCATGGCTCTTGGACGGCTCCCATTGGGCGGTTCGGCCCATGCCAAGCGTCTGGGTTGGCCGAGAGCCTCCAGGGAGGCCGGGGCTTATGTCTCCATGGGCCAGTAAGCCTAGAGGCCCTGTATCCCTGGGAAATGTAGCAAATCAGGGGAGCACCTTGGCAATGGTGCACCCCCTCCCCTTAGCCTTAGGACTGTGATAGCTAAAAGAAGGCTAATGGTGGCCAACTGTGCAGCGAGTGGGTCTGGGGTGTTGGGGAAGCGTGTCTGTAGGTTCATCTGGATTGGCGTCGATAAGGATGTGCACTCTTCGTCCTCTGCCTATCACTGCCATGCACAGGGTGGGAGCTGAGTGTGACGCGTTTATGTTTCTGTGTGTGTGTGTTGTGTGTTGTGTGTGTTTGTGCAGTAGTGGCACAATGATGAGGGACTGGCAGACCATCTCCAGAATGCCAGCAGTGACTGATGCCACACCAGACATTCCATTCAGAGGAAGCGGCGGCGTGGTCAGCACCATGCCAGCTTCCACAGGCCCTCAGGACAACCCCCCCCCCCACACACACACACACACACACACACACACATCCTCCTTTAAGCAAAGACCACGGCAGTGATGGCACGAGCTTCCAACGGATGTGTGGAACTGTACAAACGGGAAAACAAACAAAGTGGGAAGATGTGCTTGGTCTCAACTTTTCCGATTTTTTCTGTTTAATTTTAAACATGCTGCAGTTTTGTTTTTCGTTTGACTTCGATGAAGCACATTATATTACATGCACACTACAGACTTCAAGGAATAGTCAAAGGCTTGGAGGAAACCTCCATTACATATTTGTCCACTTCATAAACAGTATCGTCAATCTGTTATGTTCAGTGCATTCCAGGAAGTATTTGTGATCAAATCTTATTGACTATTTTTGATGTTTCCAATTTCCCAAACCTGCCTTATCTGCTGCTCTTTAAGTTAAGGGGTGGACACAAACTACAATTGTTGGGACGATTACAGTGTAGATACAGAGAGGCATATGACGTGCAACAAATGCTCGTGCCTAGACGTTATAGTCATGGTATGCGTCTTAACCACTGGGCCGCGGGACACACCCGATCATTGGCTTTTATCTGTATCCAAGTTTGTGATTTAGCGGTATGCATGCTGCTGGAAGTGTGACTTCGGACCCAATTCGAAACGGACCTTTGGATTAATACAATTTGTTTTAAAGAGGCAAAGAACCCAAGGACAAGCGAGGTAATTAGATCCGACCCAAAGTGCTGTCGACCCGAACGGACCACAACCACTGAGACCAAGATGGCAGAAGCATAATTGCGCTATCAATTTACAGGCAATATAATAATACCATATGAACCATATTTAAAGTAAAAAAGAATCATTTGTTTATATGCTTCAAATAATTTATAGAAATAATACAAAGTCCTGTTTTTATCTACTGCACCAACAATTATACAAATCTGTAGACAACTGGACGATAGACAGAAGATAAACCTTTTCTAACAAATTTCTTTTTAGAGACTGATACTACTGATATCAGTACTGATTTTCTAACATGTCTTCTCTATGACGACCCACGTGATCAGAGCTGACGCTGAGTACACTCGGATCGATTGAGGTATACTAGACATAGACATATTGACAAATAGATCAGAGGCCTAGGGCGGTAAAACATACACGACTCGATGAGGCTGAGACGCCTCCACTCGGCACCCGGGTCGGGTTTCGCTTCTTAGGAGGTCACGTGATGACCTGGAGTTACTATGGAGGTGTTGGGTGAGTGAGTTTGTTTTCCACTTTATGTATCCATCACTGATCTGTGTTGCACTTTATATCAATTGTGTTTGAAGTAGATGAGTAGATGAAGTAGATTATAAGTAGACTTTCGCACAGTAGACTTAGACGTGACGTCATGAAGGGACCGTGTTCGTCGATTTATTTTAAACATGCGTTGTTGTATGTGCGTTGTATGATCACATGTGTGATGGGTTACAAAAAAAACAAGTGTCTGAAGCAGTGAGCAAAGAGAAAAAAAAAAAGAAGCGTGGTGTGCTGTGACAGCAAGTTATTCACTCTGTCACTCATAGAACACACACAAAGTATTTCCTCAAACTGTAAACTATAGTGCACACCTCTCTTTAACTCTTCTAACAAGAATTATCATTATTATTAAGTTATTTCTTCTTTCTTTTTTTTCACATGCAAGAATCTTGTGGGGGCTTTCCTTGTGCCTGATCTACTAATCACACTACACTTCATTACTTAGTAATTCAAAATGTGCTTTTTTGTATGACTGTAAAAATTCAAACAATTTCAACAAACACGTTTCAGCTTTAGAAATTCACTGAAATATTTTTGAATGCGTGCTGAAAACAGTCATATGTATGCAGCAAATCTCGGTAATTAACTAATAGGGACATCATGTTTTATGTTCAACACATTATCCAATAAAATAAAATAAAAAAAGCATTTTCACAGGGTCAATTCTTCCTTTCATATATTTACTGGAAAAGTAAAATTCCCTTAAAAAAAAAAAAGAAAAAGGAAGACTGAAAATCCCCACAGCAGATCACGAGCCGCCCTGCACTCTTCCTGTCAGACAAGCCTCTCGTATCTCAAATTATTTAAGAGGTTAGAGGGGTATTCAATCGCCAGAGCCCCTTGTGCTCCACCAGGGTTTAAGTGATGACACAGAATGATTATAGCGCAGTTAAATACCTGGTCTAATGAGCCAATTAGCCCTATTGACATCCGTGGCTGTCTCAGAGGTGGAGCGAGTACCACGTACATGCTCCTTAATCAGAACCGATAACACCATTTAGCCTTCAAACGTTAATCCTGACTCCCGGGCTCTCTCTGGAATCCACTGTGATTTCTCTGTACTCACGCTGAGAAACTTCACGCCTGATTCATTTTCAATTCCACTCTTCCTGCACAGTTGTAACTTCGTCGTGGTTTTACAACCATTATGACTGGTGAGTTTTGATACGATTTTCTTTTTTTTTTTTTTTTTTTTTTGCACAGGATGTGTCCTTTACTCAATATCTTTTGAAACGTAGAAGATCTCTTTTTGCATCCTTTGCTCAGACAGTGTTCACGTTTATGTTTAAACCACATTGAACTAAGCTATTAGTTAAGTTTTTCTTTTTTTTAATTATTATATAAAATTGTTTTTTAAGATGTCAAAGCAGACAGTGGAAAAGCTCTCTCGGTTGATTTCCGTTTGGTCTACAAAAACTGAAACTGAAAGAGTGGTTTCAAGTACTTCAGGTAAATTTGGGGCATTTCATTATAAACATGCGCCACAACAAAGAGACTGAAAGACAAGTTTTAGCTGTGGGCACTGGCTGAGTCACAATGGTGTGAATGTTTTGATATTATTCAAGTAACTGTAAAAATGTGATGCATCATCAGCCTTACAGCACCGTGAGAATATCTCAACATGTGCATATGAAACCCTTTCTTTTCTCTCAGTTGCATTGTTGCTCAGGTTTATCTAAAAAAGTAAATTGTGGAAAGAAAAGCAGTTTGACCAGAGGCAGAGAAAAAATCCTTCCAGCTCTCTTACAAAAGCTTACCTAAAAAGATTTAAATGTCACATTCGAGGAAACGGGCTGGTTTTATATCGAGCGCAGACAGGATGCACAGGCTGAGTAAACTTCAGTTTGATAGGGAATAAATGGAACATCTTCTGTGTCTTTGTGGTTGAAGGAAAGCGAGAAAAGAAGGTGTAAGTATGCTGCCTTTCTGCTCATCCTCACTTCTGAGTAACTAACATCAAGGTCAGTTACACAAACACACACATGTGCCAATGTCCTATCGCACATGAGCAGGCAAGCACGAACAAATGCCAAATACACTTGCAAACCCTTGACTTTGTATGTACCACATGTGCACAAGTGCGTGCACTAACCTGAGAGGTACGCACACAAATACCCCACAGTCACGATTCCCATTTCCTCCAAATGAAAAAACACTCAAACACACCTAAATTAGCAAACTTAAACTCACTTGCAAACACACATATACAGTGAACCCACAACTCCCACTTAATGAAACCTAACTGTCACAAACCTACTTGCACACACACAGACACACACACACACACACACAGGCACACGCCATGCCCACATCACACACAACCTTTAAATCCTCCCATATACTCCCACACTTTATCTCTGTATCTCTCTGTATCTCTCTGTATCTATTGTTCTATCTCTCTTACACACACACACACACCGCACACACGGTCACACACTCACACAAACACACACATGGCCTTCACTAACGTAATGCATTCTCTAGCCCCAAACTTGAACGCAAACTTTTTGAAAATGTCTGCACTAAAATGACTAAAATGTCTTCTTCACCCTCTAAATGTACTTAATATCCAAATACACGAAATGTTCTCACTTTTCAAAACTATCCTCCTTGTTAAAAAATTCTAAATGTTTCCAACTTTCCAAAAAAGTCTTTACTTTACTAAAAAAACAAAAAACAAATCCTGACTTTCTTCACTTTATTGTCCACACATTTCAGAAACGTCCTCAATAAAAAAAACAAAAATGTCCTCGCTCTCCTCAAAACATAATTATTTTAAAAAAACGACCACACTTCTCAAAAATCTCCTATCGCTCCAAATATGTCTTCACTTTGCAAACATACACGCTTCAAAAGTGTCCTCAGTTTCCGCAAATCACTCCCAAAGTCTTTAAAAACGCAACCTGGTCCTCTCAAAGATAGAAGTAAAACACGTACACGTACACGCACACACACCAGTCTGAATATACAGAGGTGTTATCTTCTAAAAATCACGTGGAGTCTCTCAGGTCTCTATCGGTTCGTCAGTAAATCTGGGGTCCAGATGGTGGAGGAGGGAGTCCTCCCTTAAGAAGCAGATCCACGGAGCAGTGTATTCGGTGTGAATCTCTTTTCCGCGCTCGTCCCTGTGGACCGGCAGAAGTGTCTACGGGGCCACGTCTGCCTGCTTCTCCAAGTGGCCACAGGGGAGGGCCAATTAGCAGTTCCCGTGGAGAGGCGCTGTGGCCTTAATAAGAGACGGAGGGAGAAGGAGAATCAATTAAACCTGCGCTGACCCCCAGAAACAACACGGGAGGATCCGTCTCCACAGACGCTCTGAAATGAGACAGCAGTTTGATGGCTGGATTTTAACTCATGTCTCGCTGAATTTGACAACATAATTGAGAAGTCAGCATATAACAGTCAGTCAGTTTGAGGGAAACGGAGAAAGAAAGATTGCGTTGTGTGTTTAAAAAAACATTTATTTTCTTACTTTTTAAACCAAAAATGTCTTCACTTTTTTGAAACCGTCCTCACTTTTCAAAAATGTCTGCACGTTCCAAATTATGCAAAGAAAGTTGTTGATTTAAAAAGCACGTTTCAAAATGAATGCCTTATTTCTTTCTTTTTTGAGCCTTTATCAGTTTACCATATTCTGCTATCATAGGAATATCTCTAGTGAACAAACAGTTTCTGACACACCGTTTATTTTTCTCATGGTGGTCCTCATAATATCCGTGGAATTTTAAATATCACACTGATAGCAACACTTTCAGACAGTTATCTGCTCCAGACGGGGCTGAAAGTAGAAGCTTTTGTTTGTTAAAAACAAAAAAGTTCGACAGGAGGAAGTTGATGTATGAGAGAAAACGTGTAGATATGCAGTGCATTGTGGGTAGCTTCCTCTCATTTATCCTCTGGGAGTTGTCAACAAAGAACCAGCAGAGGCACCTCAGGAGCGAGGAGAGGATAATGAAAAGTTTGATTATCTGAGTTGCTCTCTGTTTTCGACAATAATTCATACCAGAAATTAAATTCTGCATACAGTTCTCTTAATTTGACTTTAATTAAACAATACTCTATAAATGGTACTTTCAATGACCAAGTGTTCCCATGTAGCCAGGCACTGGGTCCCCAGCCATTAAGACTGATATAAAGTTGGTCTCGGGGGGCTGGGCTGGAGTCTGATTTGCAGGAATGACAGCTGATGACTTCAAAAAGTTAATTAACTTTTCAATTAGGACTGCATCTGACACTGCAGTTGTGTCTGCTGCAGAGCAACGGGACTGCTGTTCAGGGATACACAGACTTGTAAAATAGATTGATGCACTTCAGCGTTTTTGAGCACTTGAATAATGGTTTGTAATGTGAGGATGTGGCATTAAAGTGCTGTCTATTTATTTTTTTATTTTATTAATAGATAGTTGCTATCATTGTGTTTGAGGAGGATTTATTTGGTGCTCTCTAAGATATACAGGAGTTTGAATTATATATATATTTTTTTGTGAATTTTACATGTCGTCTTAAATTTTTTACACACAGTTTAACTATCTATTTCATTTGTAAATATTATTTTTGCTATGTTTGCCAAACCATCAAATTGGTAAAACTGGTCATTCAAAACGTATTTAACCTTTCATTTGTTCGTTATGTAAAAACTTTAACACTCTATTTTAACTTCCCTATTTCGCATTTATAGGCAGTATATACACACTTGTACAACTACAAAATGTCGTTGTGAGCCGATGTAAGGACAGTTTTGTTGTGTTTCCCCCATAATATGACTTCATTTTGGATACGTGACCTTTAAAGTCGCGATAAGAAATTGTCTAAATTTGTTCCACCTGCCCTCGTCCATATTATTGCTGCTGGTGTGGTAACATACTCCCTCCACATTCTCCAGAAACAACCGTTTGTGCATCCTCCAGGACATTAGATCAAATATCCTCACCATTTGCTTCCAGCCCCTCTCTTCTTGAATGCAATGTTTTCAATTAGCGCATGATTCCTCAATTTTCGGCTAATATTAAGGCGTGTGCCAGCTCTAATTGAAGTGGCTGGCTGGCTGTGTGCACTGACGTGGGGACAATGTGCTAGCGTGGAGCTACTCATTAGCCCGACAGTGCCTTACACCTGGGGTTCATTCAGAGCACGGGTCAGAGGGCACAGGAATTTGTACGATAATTATTGACAAGCAGATGTTATAAAATCATTTATGGTAATGCAATCATAATAAATGGGCTTTGTGTAGCCGGGCAGATGAGCGGAGGGGGAGAAAGTTTATGCGGGAAGGAGAGAAAAGGAAGGAAATTTACACCAAGCTGCTGGAGTGATTGCATTAAAGCCTGTTTAGATGATGGAAAAATGTATGGAGTAAAGAGCACCTGCATATAGCGTGCACACACACGCGCGCACGCACGCACACACACACACACCCACACACACATTTAAACTTTTTGAATGGTAAAGAGGAGAAAAGAAGACTGCATTAATGTTGTTTAATGTTGCCGTCTTTTTTGTCTGTAAATTCGGTAAAATGAAAATGAAAACAAATGTGCAAATGTGTTAGAGTAGACACATTTAGATCTGTATTTATTGTTTATGGGAACCTGGTGTGATGTTGTGTCGTAAAAATAGCATTTTCCTTATGTCTGCAGACGTACGACCTGACTCAAAATGTGTGTTTAGGTATTTTGCTGCATGTGTAGCTGCTTTTGATCACAACGCCGCCATTTAATTACAAAAATAACCTCTATCCCCAGTGTAAGGAGGCTCCTCACAAATAAAATATTAGGAACTAAAAAGGGTGGGTGGGGGGGCTAGGTGTCTTTACATATATTGTCATTTGCTATAAGACACCCTATCTGTCTCTCGAAATGTGTCAGGAATTACCGCCAATTCCAAAAACATGCATTAGCCCCCACCTAAGGTGCAATAGTTCTTTTTACAGCGGGCAAATATCGCAGCGAAACACGGCTGTGCGAGGCTGCTAACCTGGCAGCTGGCGGAGAATAACCCTGCACAGGAAGAAAGCAACCATGTTATCATGCACACACATGTGGCCTGGGTAAAGATTAAGCCGTATTCATCCCTGGCTGCTTCGCTCTCTCCTGCCTCAGTCCATCACAAGATATGGCAGCCGTTCAGCCAGGAAGCCAGGAGAGGTGCCATGGATTTCACGGCGTTCCCAAATCAGGCCGTCTGGAGACTCGGGCGAGGTGCTCCACTCCGCAACTCGCCTCGGCTTTCCCACAGATCATAAGCTCTGTACTGATGCCGGGGGTTTGGAATTTTGTTGGATGGGAACGTCGGAGCTAACAGAGGCTCCCCTTCACCCACCCTAACACACACACACACAAACGCACGCGCGCACACACACTCACACTCACACGCACACACGTAGCCTCAATACAATCCCCTGTTGTGTGCATGGAATTGGGAATCATCTGCTGATTCATGGTTTCTGAGAACTATTGTTCAACAGCATGTTAATATTTTCTGGGAGGTTTTTTTTTTTTTTTTTTTAGGGGAGTGGATTTACTTGAATGAAAGACAGAGTGTAAGAAAGAAAATGATCATTTAGCATGGAGAAGTGAGGGATCATTGCATGTCCCTGCTGACATGTACATTATCGCTGAATGGGGCCGGGGCTCAGAGTGCTGTTGGCCTTGACTTGGGAGAGGGGCTTACACCCCGAGAGCTACTTAGGGGGCCTCTCTGTGCTAAGCCGCTAATAATTCCTGCAGTTCCCTTAAAAAAGGAGAAACACAAAGGCGAAACAAAGTGATGAATGTAGGGTGTATGGTAATACACCAGGCCGTGTTCACCATGAACTGGAGCCTTTCACAGTGTAGGTGTGAGTCAACATAAATATTAATGAAAACCATATTCAGGTTTGCTGAACAAGGTGCAAGTGCTGCCAAACGAGCAAAAGTAAGACTCCGTCAACAGTTTGTGACTATTTGTTTTTGACTATATTTTTTTTATAATTGCTGATAAATTTCATATCGATCCGAAATTCAATAAATCAACTAATGAACATTAGAGCCTATATTAACTACTTTAAATGGTCTGTTCTTTTTTAGTTAAATGTACTTTTTGATTATTTTGTTAGTGAACATTCTCAAAATTGACATAAGGATGAGCATAGCAGAGATACAACTATGTCAATAAAAACATAAAAAAAGGCCAAAATGATACGATGAAAATGTGTATATTTTGAATGCTTTATGTGTTGTGTAAGACAGAAATCAAAGAGCCATGTACTCATAGTAACATGCACAAAATGACAGCGTTGGTGTAAAATCCATTGACAGTTTGCTCATTTGCACCAGCTGTTCGGTGGTAAAATCATCTTTCTCTTTTGTCCGACACACTTCTCATTGAAGGGGTTTGTGTTTGCACAGTATTCATAGGTTGCTAAAGCAAAAATAAATAACATTTATTGGTATAAATTCAGGGCGCGAACTTCAGTGGTAGAGTCTCATTGTGTGGTCTAAACTTTTTAATGGAACTACATGAAAACAAAAGGCACTCTGCATCGCCTTGAGAGAACTCAGAAGTGATGTCAAAGGAGCCAGGTAATCACAATGGTGTATCCAGGCATAAACGATTAGCTTACCCATCTGAATATTCAAGGTGATGCCCGAGCCATTTGTGTTGTGCTTCCTACATCTTCGCTTCAGCACACACGGATGAGGAGGGCCGCGTCGCCGCGGCGGGCGAATCCAAAGTGGTTTCCCTGTGTCAGTGATTTTTTATTTTCGAAAAAGCCACTGGTGCAGTGTATTAATCATAATTTATGTTTATCATCGCTTGTACCCCGACTGACTTCAACAAACCGTTTAACGCTCCAAGCATATGTGCATATGGCTGCTTTAATAGCTATTCTGCATGGAGGAGCACTTTAAAGACTCTAAATAATTTCTTTGGACAAACACTAATGAATTATGTCACCGCAAGTGCAATTCAAAAGTGTAGGGGAACCAGTGGTAATTATTGGGAGGCTTGGAGATTTTAATTATGAGGAGAGGGCTCCTTTAAAGTGTAACTAACTGGATTCAGAAGGGCGGGCGACGATGGGACACGTCAGTCATTAGATCCTCAGATGGGGAGAAAGAGGACGGACAGGACGACTGTGAGTATGTGGAGAGATGCGCTCCAAAACTGAGATATGACCTGAACTAAGGGAAATTTACTCTGAAAAAAAATCAAAACACACAATGAAAACAAAATATTTAAGAGATTTCTTAATTCATTGCTCAACAAAATCCTTTAGTTACTTTAGATATACAGTCTGAAGTGATGAATTTCAACAGGAGCTCTTGAAAAGTGTTTTGTCTTTTTTTTTTTTTTTTTTTGTCTCTGAGGTTAAAAGAAGTGGTTTCCAAAAAATAAATACAGAGTTCGGTATACATTGTTTCTCTTCATGAATTAATCAATTGTTTTGTTTGATTCTTGCATGCGTCAAGGCCTTATGTCTCAGGGTGAACAATAGTTTAAGCTTCCTCTTGTATGTAGTCTTTTAATAAAAGATTACCTTTACTCCCGTGTAACGCTCACTTGTGCCCTCCGTTACACAAATAAAGCAAAAACTTTTTGGATTTACCTTTAAAATGTGAGAAAAAATACATCCACAGCATGGAAATAATAAGAGTTCTGTTATTGCACGTGGACACATTTCCGCTGATTTTAACCACTTTTTCTTGGCTGTCTGGAAATAGTAACTTGTCAGGAGCAGCGTCTGATTTTTTGTTTAATGCATTAAATTTTGCCATAATTTCTTCCCCTCCTTTTCTAATCATATTTACAGACATTTCATGAAGTTTGTTTATGAAGCCGGTGACAGCTCTGAAGGCTCTTCTCGCCACACGATCTGTATTTATGTCTGAATATGGAAGCAGGACCATTATGGATGTCCTGAAATAAGATTTATTCCAGTAAAAACATTCTCATTCCAAATCATTAAAAAATGGCAACAAGCTGTGTTTTTTTTTTTTTTTTTTTTTTTTTTTTTTTGTGAACAAAAAAAAAAATGTCTGAAATATGGCATGTGAGAAATGTGCAAGGTGGCCGTCTTACAGAAGGTGTAGAGGTGGGATAAATTTAATTACAGCTTCAAATATTCATTTGGCAAATATATCAAGGTTGGAAACACAGGCCCAGAAATGGAAAGCCAGTCTGGCAGGCGCTCACAATAGCGGATGGCAAATGACAGTAATCCATGAAAAGAGACCAGACATTTATAGAATTTATAGAGCAGGACTCGCCATCCCAGATCTCTGATGTTTGTGGGATTTGCTCATTTAAATGTCGGGAAATGTATACAATAATCCCAACCTGTTTTTCTTTCCACTACTTTAGCTGCTAAATATCCAAATTCATTTAATTATTGAGCCACATGTGTGAACAACTTACCTGACTTTTTTTTTTTTTATCCACACATTCATAGTCTTTGAATGTCACTTCGCTCTTTTGAGGTGTTGTTTAAGGAGAGAACGTTTTAAGTAAGGCAGGATGTAAATTACAGTTTTAGACTCACTACTGTAAGTGTTATTTCGGTGCAGTGAACAAAGAATCGTACAGATGACTCTTACAGAGCGGTTAGTAATTTCAGTTAAGACAGAAATGAGCCATCTTCTCTGTGTCTCTTTTGTTCTGAGGCCTCAGACGGTCACTCGACACAGTCGCAGTAGCAGGAAACGCAACACGTGAGCCTCGCTGCTCTCTGATCTAACGCGCTCGCTGTCTCGTCTCCAGCTGTGCAACGGGTTGTAGCGGCAGCACCAGCGAGGCACCAGGCACAGGTGAAGGTACACCAGGGCACTTCCTCTTCCTGTGACAGCGAGTGAAGGCGGCCTACTTTGCCGCTCTTATCGCGCTTTGCCCTGAGTGGGGTTGATTTAATCAGCAGGCAGAGGGAGGGGGGTTAGGGAGGGAGAGAAGCTGCCTCACCTTCCCGAGCCTGGAACTGGAGGAGAGCACGGGGGCGGTAAGTGGTTCTCCGAAGACCACACAGTCACAGTGAGTCCCGGTACCGATGCCAAACAGCTCCCCAACATACCCTCCTCCCACCCACAATCAGATTAGAGTAGATCAAACCTCACCCACCTCGCTTCCACCTCCAGGGGGCTCCCTCTCCGGTGCTGTTGTGGCTCCGAGCAGGAATCACTCTCAGGAGAACGCTGGGCGTCAGCTGGTGCTCAGCTGCTGGTTTGTGATGAGCTCTAATAACGAACGGGGCGCAAAACAGTTAAGTCAAAGGTGGTAACCGACACTGACCTACATTGCCGAAGCCACAAGCCATCTTCAGTTCGCGTCTTTCCTGCTTGCGTGATGGTAATTTCACATTTTGGGCACACAGTGACTGTAGAGTGATTGAAGCAAACTGAAGGGTGTTGGATTTTAAAGTTACAAACAGATTTCTTCGTGCAGAAAATGATTTTCGTTTTGTTTTGTTTGCTCTTTTTCGCCGACCAATGTGGGACAATAGCAAGCAAACATCGGACTTTAACACTTTAACCATGTGTTTATTATTGCAACCATGACAACAAAGCTCCCCTGACCATGACAAAGTAATGATTCTGTCGTTCTAGAGGTCTGCGACAAACAATGTAGGACTACTTTATCTATTAATGGGAGGCCGTGTCGGTTATCATCGTGGCTGTGCGGCATCTACGAAGAAAAGTTTGCGTTGGACACAGTGGTGATTGCCGCGAAGTGAGGATTTCGCGCAATTAAGACACTCATACCAACTTGAAAACATTGCGGGATCAACTCGCAGGTAGTGAAACTGCTGCTTTACTTGAGCTTTACAGCAAACGTCTTATCTGTACGTCACCTCCGCGTACATATCTGCTCACCACAATTCTAAATCAAAGACACTTAAGAACTGAACAAAAAATAAATAAAAATGTCCGCAAACAGAAGCCCGAACATCAAACGGCCTTCCACCCTGCTGCTGAATGAGAACGGTCCGTGTGGAGGTATGGGAGACGCTGGCGGCAGGAGCGAGACGGGCGGGGTAGAGGTGGTGGGGTACTAATCGGGGAGGGAAGGAGGGATGGATGGATGGATGGATGTAGGAGGAGGAGGAGGAGGAGGAAGGGAGGGTTGATAAAGCCTGATCTGTGCCACGGGGCATTTATGGCTGTTGGGGAGGCAGGGGGACGGGGATAGGGGGGGAACGGGTGGGAGGAGGCATTGTCTGCTGTGTCCGTGCGTTTATAGGATTGAGCTCAAGTTTCCTTTGTGTTTCCATTTTGTTGAGGGATTATGTTCTTTGAGAGAGTTGTGCAAGCAGGCAGGCATACAGAGTGGAGGCGGAGAGAGAGAGAGAGAGAGAGAGAGAGAGAAGATGGGTGAGGGGGGGCACGAGGAGGGAGGGAGGATGTCTTTGTTCAGAGCGTTGATCATGAACAAGACAGATAGCAGAGGGTGTGTATACGTGTACAAGTGAGTGTATCTGCGTGTATGTTTTTAATGCCAGGCAGTGTGTGTGTGTTTGAGTGTGTGTGTGTGTGTGTGCTGGAGAGCAAAGCAAGATGTCAGGACATGTAACCAGCCATGTAACAATTTAAAATCAATTTGCCTCCCAAGAAGGAATTGCTCTGCAAGACATTTTTTCCCTCCGAGCGTTTACAGGACTTTCATTCTATCTAAATAGATATCAATTACATAATCGCTTTTCTTCTCTCCGCCCGGCCGCAGACTGCAAAGTTTGTCACGCCGAGCTGAGGCGTAATTGTCCCCCGCGCATAATGTTTTGTGATTGCTTGTGACATTTGCAGTGCCATTGATCAAACAGAGCACAGTTGTAATGAAGACACAAAAAGCCCTGACTGAATCGAGGAGGGGCGGAGGTGGAGGTGGTCGGATACTGTGAATTGTGTCAGCTGAAGCAACAGTTTCATGTTGGAAACCGCCTCCCCCCCCCCTCCCCACGAGTCCCAAGTCACATCCAAAACTGTTTTCTCTCATTAATTGATTGGTGATGGATGAAAGTCTGTGCCTCTCCACAGAAATTCAAAAAGAAAAAAAAAAAAGTAACTGGAAGTGTTAACTGGAGATAATTTGAGCGCTGAAAGTTTTCCAACTCCTCTCTTTTAAAAACATTAAATAAAAAAAAATACACCCTAGTGTCTTTACCTTGTTCCAACCCCACGGGGTAGCCACGCACCCATTGTGTTTTCATCAACTTGTTAAAACACCACATGGTACATTTGCATAGGATAACCAACATATAGCGAATCATTTGCATGCCTGAAAGTGCACTTGAGTAACCGTAATTACACGTGACACCAATTACTCTGTTACTTTGTATTAAATTATAATGGGAAATTCCACTAGAGAATTGGAGCCTAATTGCATCTTAATTTGCATAATTTTGCATATTAATCACATCTCAGTTGAATAATAAATTTCAGCAGATTTTTTAATTTATGCATAGATCCAAAAACAAGTTGAAAAATAATTTGTGAGTGAAAAAAATCAGGAACTATTACTTAGAGCATTTGTGCTAATTTCTCTCATTACCCCACGCTCAAGTCAAAGATATCTGTACTCTTGATCTTGAAGCGTTGGATTTTGAAGTCGAGAGTTAGAAAAAGCTTCAGCAGAAAAAAAGATTTGTGGAGAAACATCAATTTTGTAAATATCCATGCATCATTTTTACATAAAACTTTGTGGCTTTATTTAAAGCTCTTTTCATTGCAGAGATGCCAAATGCATTCTACAATGATAATTCAAATCACTTTCTGCCTTTCCCTTTTCTCTATTCTTTTTTTTTTTTTGGTCAACACCTGTGCCTGCTTTTGTGGGTGGCTCCCTGCCAGCAGACACAAAAATCCAATACCTGTAGCCCAGATTAAATTCAAATTCACAAAAACAACATATTTTCAGATTTAACATTCCATCCTTTCCAGTGGAAAGTTGGGCAAGTTTTTTTTTTTTTTAAACCTGATGATGAAGAAAGACAAAAAAACTGAAACTAAAATCTGCTCCTTTGAGTCCATTATCGCTTCACTGTGGAACATTTGTTTTTAAATATGTAAAGTTGGAATCAAAACAAACAATCAAAAAGACATAAAATACATTAATCAGTTTTATGTATTGTATATTTATAAAGACATACTATGTCACCCAACCTCCTTAAAATAAAATCTAAAAGTAATAAAGTCTAAAAGTGACACAGGCTGCAACCCGTGTCACAAGTTTCTTCTTTTTCTTTTCTGATAATATCTTCAGAAAGAAGCTTCACAATAATGTACGTGAAAAAAACTAATTAGAAAATATAAACAAAATTACTCCCTCATTCGCTAATTGAGACTCAATAGTTTACTTTCAAGAGAGCAGTAAGTTGAAATTCCGTACACTTTGACATGAGTAGTGTCACATAACTGTTAATTAAATGCATTGATTTCTCACCCATAATTCACACTCAAACTGAATAATGGACAGTAAACATCTTAGATTATTTTTGTGTTCCTGCTTTCTTTTCCTGTTAATTGTCTTGGGACCCTTCAGATTTAATTTGCGACCCCCTTTCGAAGGGTCCCAGGCCCCCACCATGTTAAGAAGTGAGAAGTTTCATCTGATATTCCCACCTGAACACAAAAGCTAGAATGTCACATGTGTATTTATATATTATTCTTCATACATCTAAATCTCGTTTTCAGAATTTTTTTTTTTGGAATCTGTTTTATCCAGAATTATTATTATTATTATTATTATTTTTAAATCAGTTCATTGAGAGCAGCATATCTTATTGATGAAGTCGTCTCATCAATATTGATAAACCAGTCTCCATATTTAACCTACGCTCCACCAGTGACCTGCCTTCGAACACTCGGGAGGTTTGTTCAACACGACATCTTCATCATGTTACGCAGGAGCTCAGCTGTGGACAACAGTGCCTTTCAGTGGCACAACAGAGGAAAGAGCTCAATGAAGACACCGGCTGCGGCGTTCCAGCTCACACACCATCTCCATGACAGTGAATCACATCTATAAGACACTCTCAGCAGGGGTGTCCTTCAGCGGCTGCAGCAGGTAAACCTTCCGCAGCCCGGAGCGTCGACATTACAAAGTCGAAGAAAGCCATTTGAGAAAGGGGAGAAATAACACTGGCATTCAAGGCCACACTCACAAATCCAATTTGTTTGTTGTTCACGTTATTTATCAAATGTGGTGTTCGGTTTGTATTTTCAGTGAATTTCATCTCTAGATAACCGCTGTTCTGAGTGTTCTCGGCCTACTTCAAAGACTCGTCCACACTGCTTGGAATATAATTGGGGGGAGGATACTAAATCCTTGTATTTGATCTCATTTTAAGTTATTTAAGTGTTTTTGCCTCCATCAAGTCACATTAAAGACATTAACACAAAGGAATACCAGAATCAGTCCTAAAAAGTATGTACTTTCCCAGGAACAGTGCCCTGTAGCTGCAGCCCTACTGGCAGTAATTGACCTGGCAAGCTGCTTCTGAACTGGTTTTAAAAGCGGTTTAACTGGTGTCTGTGGTATATATTTAATTCCAGATTCAAACTTGATTCACTAGCCTGCAGGGCACAAATAACAAAAACACATTTTTCCGTCTTGAGTGCTTCTTTCTGAATTGCAAAAATCTAGACAAATGCAGATATGTCTCTTTCCTGACAGTTGGTATGTGACAATCTAATTTCATGAAACAGATCACATGTTAATTATTCCCATCATGTGGTCATGGGGTCTGGCTGCATTTGGAAGTTTTTTAGAAGCATTAAGCTTATTCTGTTACTTTTCTTTTGCCGTCTCTTTCCCTCCATCTTTCTTTGTGGGCCTTTCTTTCCCCCTACCTTCAGTCCTTCTTTAATTATTTCCCCTTAAGTCCTCCTCCTCGCTCTATCCAGGGTAAATGTATCGATTATCGTGTACTAAACAGCAGCCTGGACTCTGACTCATCTGCAGATCCTCCAACACTCAATCTCACGCAGCGTGGAAGTCGTTAATATTCTGCTCCATTCGACTCCAGATGTAAAAAGCATTCTCAACTGACACACGTAATTACTATGATACATCCCGGAAAGGTTCCCGTGTCTGAGCGCAATTTCAAATAACCGAGTGCTGCGCTGCTAATTATTGATAAATAAAATTAGTTTGGGAGAACTTCAGGTGGGCGGAGCCGCGCGCAGGTGTCTGCCGCGTGCGTGCGAGCGCGCGCTGAAAAGGGAGAGAGCGACGGGGAAACGGCGCTGACCTGTAATCACCGAGAACAGCGGGGACTTAATGATGTTTTGGTCTGCTGATCAAATTTCACATTTTTGCACAATCATTTTGGGCACCTGCGCAGAAAACAAAGACTTGCTGAAAAACTGCAAAAACTGTTGTCCCGTAGGAACAACTGGTGCTGTGTGTGTGTGTGTGTGTGTGGACACTTTTATTGGCTTTTTAGATCTTCTCCTTTTTGTGTTAATAACACATGCATGCTCAGACACACTCAAAAATAAATTTCTAGTTTCCTCATACTTTGACACACACACACACACACACACACACACACACACACACACACACACACACACACGACTTGAGACAGATAAATGGATATGTATCTCCCTCTACTGGATTCTCTCAGTAAAGGCACTTTGCTGCCTTTAAGTGCTTCTTGTAAGTTTCGACTTACTCGATCATAAAGAGAGAAAACACTTAATCAGTACAAATATTGTCCTTTGAAAGCTTTTGTTTGAGTTCAGTATATGCAGCAGCAGAATGAACGGGAGACAGCACGTGAAGCGTGTCACTGATTTAACTGCAAACGAGTGAGCACATAAAATAAAGTATGAATATGTACGTGTTCTAGAAAATATTTTTGCATGGCTTTGCTGTCGTTGGTAAATCATATGTTGTAGAACATGAGTCAACCTGTCGGAGCTGACAGCCCGAACTGAACACAATCGGTTTGTGCTTACATATAATGTCAAATACCCAATGTACATTTTAACATTTGACCTCCATACTTCTACTTCCTGCCCTCCCCTAATTTTGTCCAGTTCCAACAACAACTTTCGTACTATCCCGAAGGAAATAACTGTTGGTGAATGTCGGCTTAACATTGTTTTGTAATAATTGCCCGCTTTTTTTTTTTGTACACGTCCTACTTTGCTTGATGCTTGGCTTACTCCTCTAAGCTTTTTATCCTGTTCAGCTGTTCATGTTTAGCTTTCTCCGGTTCTAATTTTATATGTTGTGTATGTTATTTGTTGTTTTAATGGCCAATTTAACATCAGGCGCAGGGACAACAGTTGAAAATGATCCTGCTGGCTAACACTGGCATATTTACTGCGATGTTGATCAATGTGCATTGTCCCTGAGAATAAATAAATAAAATAAAAATAAATGGTTGGTTGGTTGGTATGACAACAGGACACACAATTAGCACCATTTACCAGTCAAATGCTGGTATAATATGCAAGTGGCTAATAGATTAGCGTCACTCACCAGCCAAAAAACAATGGTAATCTATTGAGTGGCTGGTAAAATTTGAACATTCACTAGCCATTTGGCCGGTCGACAAAAAGGATAATTTTGCACCCTGTATGCTAATATGCAGCAGCAATATGTTAGTAAAAAATATTTAAAATAGGTCATAAAAACGTATAAATATTTAAAAAAAAAATTAATGTATCAGTCAATCACTACCATCCTGGAAAGTGGAAGGTAAAGAGAAACAACTAATATAATACAACTTCTAATTTCCAACAGTACTTGAAGGCAGCAGTCGTGTGTTAAAGTCGTGTACACGATAAGGATTATGGGTAAAGCATGGGGTGAGTTGCGTAAGTTAGGCAAAGGCAACTGTCACAATGGAGGCTGCTTCAGCCCCGGTCCGTGGTTCGAACGCCGCCGGTAACGCTGCGAACTCCTCGCGCTGATGCAGCGGATCACCAGCCTCGCTGCATGCCGGGAGCTCGGCGGCCTCGCAGTGTGCTCCCCCGGGGTCGGCACCTGGAAGAGGGGCCCCACCTGCAGCAAGAAGCCGGACGTGGACCGGCAGTGGGCGGGGGGGTGTGAGCGTCCTGCGCGCCCTTTTACCGGGATGCTCGCAGCACAAGGCCGAAGGCTGTGCAGGCGGAGGTTCGAGTTCGCCAGTCAGAAACACAGACAGTTCAGCTCCCAGCCGGGAGCCGACGGGCCGCTGGGGAGCACCGGCGGGCAGCCCGCTATCTCCGTAGTCGGCATCCCGGACCCGATCACATGGATCCGGTGCGAATTCATCATGTATCTCATCTATCTGCAATTTGACTTAGACTTAAGCTCAGAGGAGTTTGAAAGAGGAGTAAAGCAGGTAACTACTGACAGGAGTAAGCTACCGACAGGTATTCTACTAACCGCTGCTGCGTCACTCACACACAGCTGGGTAACTTTTCTGCATTTAAGGCCTCGCAACTCTACTCTACTGTTTGTTTTCACAGTTTATGTGGAAACATAAAAACTGAGGAATGGAAATTGAAACCTTTACAAATGCATGGCAACTGGTCAAACTCCATATGCATATACATATATTCAGCAATATGATTGGAAGCTCCAGAACAATCTACTAAATGCACCCATGTCTGACTGTCAGGCATATTTTTATTTTTGTCAGACTATTACCCGGCTTAAGACATATAGACGAGCGTTATCAGTCTGGTCTGTGTAGCATCACATTAGACACGGCCACTGCAACCTAAAAAAAACACATTTGTGTTGATTTATAAATACGGGGAAGGACTTAAGCCACTAACATCATCCTGGATAAATCACCTTGTTGTTCCTCATCCATCCCAGGCTTTGGTCCACGTCTCCGACATGATGTCCAGTGGCAGATACCACAGGCTAGTGGGAATTGTGTCCAACGAGGTAACAAATCATGCACATACTGTACATGCGCGCGCACACACACAAGATATATTCAAATGAAAATTGTATTACCTATAAAACCTACTACCAAGACTTTTTTTTTTGTCCTTTTTGGGCATTGTGGTCATTTAAAAAAGGAGTATCCTGTTGTAAAAAAAAAACAGTCCATGTACAATTCACAACAGAGTACAGTATAATTCAATAAATCCTGAAAAAATGAATGAAAAAAATCATCACAAAGGGTCTAATGATCAAAAGCAGTCCATTTGTGGGGATATGGATTAATGATCCCCGTCAGTTCTTTTTGTTTTGATGATCTCCTTTGTCATTTCAGATGATAGATTATGTTAAAACGAGGTGCAGGTCTCTCACCGACGCTCAGAGACAGAAGCTCGCTGTCGCAATGGATGATATTATATTTATGCTGCCGGAAGACGTGTCTGTCGTCTTTGATCAATATGGTGAGTTGCGTGCGATCAGTCTTCCTACGTTACACGTACAGGTTGAGAACACTGAATGACAAAAGTGACTTCAGGACACTTGAGTTGCACGAGTATTCCATCAGGGTCCCCTTGAACGGCTCTGCTGCAAAGTCAGACTGTACTTCTTGAAATAGATGCTATTCGTCAAAAAGGTCATAAAACCGTCTACGCGTCATGGACTCATAATCTCAGTTTCAGGGCGGCAGACTCATTCTCTATTCATTTCAACTTCCTTTCGCTTCTTTCGTTTTCATTTTCAACAGTGTTATCTGTTTTTGTTTTTACACCGTCCTGCACCCATTCAGATTGCATTTGAAGAAAAAAAAAAAAAAAAAAGTTTGCTCTTTGATCACAATCTAAGAAAACCAATACCATTTCACAGCAACTGCTTTTAAGGGGTCTTTCAGCAAGACACTTAACGTTTGCTGCAGTACATCAGATCAGAGGATTGTCAATATTGCTGCCAGCTCTCAGGCGTGATCGTGAAGCATGCTGCTTTAAAGACTTGATGCGTCTTGATAAGAAGTGTTTATTAACGTCTCTAATCGCTAACTCGTCTGCTTGATGGTCGCCGTCTTTTTCATCGCAGGTAGAAAGTTCTGCTTCATCGCCATGAGGTTTTGGTTCCTGTCAACATATGAAGGCCCCGATGACCCCGAGGGTACGAAGATCTTCAAAGTGGCCTCTCGTGAAGATGGCGGCCCACAGAAGAGAATAGTGACAGCAGTCTACGAGTAAGCACTCCGCTTGTCCTCTGCACAGATATACCATGCCACAGAAGATTTGATTTTAAGTCATACTTTGTCATTCAGCTTTCACATGTTTGAATCCATTTCATGCAGTGTGTGTAGACTCTTTGATCATTAATTTGCTCAATGTTATGTGCCAAAATCACTTGTTTGCTTCACAAAAAAAAAAAAAGGTACAAATATTTACTTAGAGACTTAATTATATGTTGGCAAAAGCTCAAAGTTACCTGCAAGCCTTCCATATGGCTGGTCTGTTTTTGTTGGGTGGGTAACAGAGCCAGAGCTGACGGTTGCAAGTCAAATGTTTTTCAAATATATGTGAGAAGGATCATTTTGGAGAAATGTTCCAAAGTGTCATGTGTGGGTGGATGAGAGTTCATCTAATATTTAATGCCTCACTTGGGGAAACGGTGAAAGTGACATTTATTTTACTGGAGGAATGCCACCAGTACACTTTAAAAGTAGGGGAAAAATATTAATAAAAGCACTGATTGGAAGAAAAGTAAACAAAAGCCAGGCCAGAGACGATCCAATCTGTATTTACTGTAATACTTCTGTAAGTTCACAGTGAGGCATAGTGGCACACTCTCCAAATATTAACAGACACACAGGCCGTCTGTGAAACTCAACTGAGGAAAAGATGTCCAAAAAAAGAAAATCTCTTACAAGCACGATCATGAATCAGACAAGCTGTCTCCCTCTTTTAGTTTTTACATTTTTCAATGACTCCAACTGGATGAATTTCTGAATTCTGAGTATCCAGCAAAAACGCTTTACATACAGCATGTGAGCAAAGACGAGTCCCGTACTCACGCCTCGTCCTTCCCCATGCTTGATCACTGTCTGACACTGGGAAACTGGTTCTCGTCCTGCGAGAGAACTTAAACACCCGTGCACCAGGTGCCAAATATCGAGCGTTATTGTGGCTCTTTGCTGCAAAGTCCTGTCACGTCTGAATGAAGCCGTGAGGAAAGTTAACGCAACTGCTCGTCTAAAATGTACTATTCTGTTAGTGCATCACTTTAGTTGTTCTTAAAAACCACTGGTATGATTTGCCACTGTAGCAGAAAGGGGAAATAATTTCACTCCCAGTGCATATAACAGTCAAAGCCTCTTTCCATTTCCAATCAGTAATCCGGTTAGTTGCTGGACCACATGGTGTGGCTATTCTACCTAATGCCCACCTATCTAGTTAGCCAGATTCTCTTTCCTATTGTTTCAGGTCTTGAAATCCCCTCTGAGAAAGCCTGTTACACTTCAAATGTTATCCCAAAGGCTAGCAAACAGACAGTTTGGCAGGATAAGGAAGCTATTTCCAGAATCCTGACCTCATTGTTTTTCAAGGTGAAACAAGAACTTAGTTTGAGTTGAGAGTAAGGTTTTTATTTTTTTCCCCCCCAAGACCTGCATTTTGTTTGCTTTGTTCCGGTTCAGGGACTATGTTGATACAATTGTAGCATTTGCCCCTCTATTCATTTGTGTTCACACAGCAACATTCAAGAGCGGTCCAAAATGCCATGCGCGAGCCATCTGCACGCTCAAAATCGGCCCGAAAAGTTACCGGGAAGACTTACCTCAAAACGCGTCTTCCTTTTCCTTTGCGTCTCCATTAAAAAGGAGCACCAGCAGCGTGCGTTTCTTATTGCTTTCATTGCGTTTGTGGTTAGTGTTCATTAACTGAACAAAATATCCAGCTCTAGCGAACATCTAGATTGCGACTAGAAAACAAATGTCCCGACGCATCTTATTAGAAGACATGCCGGCTCAGGAGTTTGCCGTTGAAGATTAGCTCTGATGGGTGCATACCGCCACACACTCACAAGACAAATGTACTTCATACGGCGCATCAGGTAAAGTTGATCAGATTAGCTTTATAAACCAAGTCGTTTGGGATGGTGGGGACAAACCACTCCGGAGTTCAAGTAGAGGCGAGCAGAGACATCCCTCTCAAGGCGATCTTGGGCCACTTGTTTTACCCCACATCAGAGTGCAATTGCTGTGTTTACATATGCCCAAACGCCTTTTCCTTCAGCACTGTATACACTTCAAATACTGAGAAGAATTTAGGATGCTCTTCTGAATTTTCAATAGATGGTTTACATCAGTCTGGGGAGCCGTTGATACTTAGAGAGTAAAACATGTCTATCCCTTTCCTTCCAGATTGAAACGAGAGCTGACGAGTGGAGCCTATCCTGACTGGAAAGTCACGACTGTTTGGCACTGGCACTGGAAAGTGGCCGAGTGATTTGATTGACACGGCAAGGCCATTTGTCAGTAATCAGGACACAGTAGAGCAGTGAATGGCTGAATGTACCTGTCCATTTAAAGACAACTTTAAACGGGAGCAGCAGATTGAAGAACTGAGTACCAGGATCACATGAAACAGGACCCAGAGCCATTACACTGAAGCTGTGCAGACACCCGAACACCTCAGGACTGTAGAAATGAATCCACCTCACTACTTAAAAGTCGTCCTTTAGACCCTCAAATGCCTTACATGCCCATCTGGTGATTTTACATATTAAGAAAAATTTATTACAGTCTATTCTAGTAGGTCATAGTCCTAGACCTACTGTACAACTCCTCTAAATCAGCTATAGAAAGTTTTTAGCTTTGCTACAGTATATGAACAGAGTGAGGAATAAGTGTCTCTTGCTAAAAAAAAAAAAAAATAGCTGCTGAATGTATTGCCAAAAAAATAAAAACCTCACTCCAGGTCCATGTACCAGTTTTCAACCACATTGCTAGGTCTTCCTCCGTCAATGGGGTTTGCTCCGTTGTCATCACATGACCAAAACCTAAGAGTGGAACTTTGGTCATGTGACAAAAGCGACCATATACTGTACAAGCATCTCCATGACAACAGAGAAAACTATCCACTGAGGAAGACCATGAAATGCAGCTGAAATATCAAGAATCAAGAATGAACCCTGTTTAGTTTGTTAAACCAATATGTTGTATCAATAAATTGCTCGACAATAACATCAAACTGTACCCACAACCCTTTACTTTACACAGGAAATGAATTGTAGTCACAGCTAAGGGGCGTTGTTCAGCCCGACGCAAAGCGGACGGTTTCTGACCTCAACACCAAACCACTGGATTAGCATTAAAAAGGTGAAGCTATTTTTCTATTCCCCGCTTGTGATATATGAAACATATAAGGTACCAAACAGATTAGTGTTGTGGTACTTGTCATAATAAGCAACGGGTAACAAGATTATCCCTTTTCCATAGTAAGCAGGAGGGGGCGTATGTTCTGGTACATGGTTTTTTGGCGACGCAGTTAACTGTTCAAGCAAGTACTTTATGGGTCGACGAGATCGCAAAACACAAGTCTTATACCAAGTTAAATTGTTGTATTGCGTTGCTGCAAGCAAGAGTGACAAATTCTTGCAGAAAATTCCCCACCCGTTGAACTAACTCAAACGCAGCCCGTGTCTGAGCACACGGCCGTTGCCAGAAACGCGTCAATTGTCAAAAACATCACGTCTGACAGGCTCGTGAATACTGCGTGTCATCCCATTCTGTTTAAGCTTGCTGCAATATTATTAATGTTGACAACATATCTGACAAACAGAGAGGATTCTGTCATTAGCGGTTCTTAATTCATGCATAATGAAATACGCTGAGGATTATTCTAATTTTCCTGCATAGTAATATGTGGTCTGTGGAAGTTTGCGTGGGGGTTTTTTTGGTTCCAGTGGAGCATCTCAGAGTCATAATGAGATTAAATGAGTGGGGTTAGTTTAGCACATGTCAATATGCTCATGGATATGGTGAGCGCACATTAAACAATTTACCTCGCATGTGCATCACTCAGTTTAATGGAAATTAACAAGAAAACAAAAACAAGTGATTAATATACAAAAAGCTAATGGTTTTTTTATTAGTTATTTTACCGTTTTGTAATCTTCAGACATGTGCATCAGTCGAGGCTGCGTGCCAACCTGTTTCATTAATCTGGTTAGCGAAACAGATTGCAAACAATTCCTCGTACCTCTTTGAAAGTCTGTGCGTCTGTTTGTATGTCTGCACGTGTCTCAGCTCCAAGACGCCATAAATTATTGTGTTATCTCTACGAGACTCACGTTTCAAGGTTGATTAATAGAATTACAAGATAAATATGCTTGGAAATCAAATCGAATACTCCGACAGAACAAGTGATAAGGTACAGAGAACCTATAGCACAATGAAAAAGATTCAACAGTTTCACAGAAGCTTAGGCGAATCAACAAAAGATGACATGTTACTTCCTACAAAAGAAAGATGATAAGTTGACATGACAAAAGGAGCTGTGTCTGAAATTCTATTTTTCTTTTTTAATAGAGACATTGACTCAATAAAAATGCATGTAACAGGGAAAACATTTCTTTTGTTTGCTGGTTTTGTTTTGGAATTTGTTGCGTTATTAAATATTTTGTGTGGTGACTTACGAATACTCGGGACAGCAACACAGATGCCTTGTCGCTTTGTGTATATTGTTCCTTCTGCAGGGAGATAAAAGTAAACCAAAATTCAAAAAAGCCCTTTAACTGTATTTAAGATGAAAACCCACCCATACACGTGACGGATGAAAGTTGATTTATTAGTATAAAATCTGCTCCATGATGCATTAATGGCTGCTTTTGAAGACTGCATGTAATACTACATCAAACAAGTTGTTGTGATGAGGAAACACTGTGCTGGTAAAAACATCTGGAGTATTACATTGCTTTTATTTCCTTGAGTACGTTACGGAAAACCTCGACACAAACCTCCCCGGTCGGATGCTTTATGGACGCCAGCTTCCAGGCCTCCTCGAACGTCTCCTCAGAAACATTAACACCCACATTCCTGAAGATGTCTGCAATCTGTGAAGAGGAGGATGAGAGTGTTGGTATCAAAAACCTATTTAACTAAAAATACAAAAAGCGATTTCCATGATATTTCTAGAGTTTCATGACCGTACGAACCCTGGATAACAATTGCCATGGTGTCCTCTCCTTTGGGGCCATCCCCTTTACTAAAGCTTATTTTGTTATTTAGTTACACTGATCTTGTGCATACCTCCTTCCTGGTGCGAGGACAGAAGAAGTGTTCCTCATGAACTCCCTGAAGGACATGAACAGATGGATGCAGGAGATCTGCAGCAGTCGATGTATCACCATAGTTGTTCCTGTCGCTGACTCTCTTTATGCGTGGAGCTGGAAGGTCGGAGCGCACAGACGGGACCCCATAGGTGCGGCTGTCTATGTAAAGAGAGACCACATGATGAGTAAGGATTGGGAGTGAATGAAATATAAATACATTAAATTTGCGCTTATAAAAACTATTGCAGATCAGTAGAAATGTCCTTAAACAGGCCTGTTAAGCAAAAGAAATGAATGCATGAGTGCTCCAGAAGACATTTATGCAGGTTTAGGTTATTATGAGTATGAAGAATTAATGTTTGTAATAAATTCACTTATTTCATCTCATCCAAAATGTGACTTCAAATGTGTATATAAGGGAGAGTGTCTGCATATTGCAGTTCTTGGTTATTTCAGCCTTGACCTATGCACAGTCTGGCTCCCAACATACATCAAACAAAAAGTCAAATAGTGACACTACAATACTTTTGTCTTTTATTTTCTTCCGTCTACACTCCACACGTAGCACTGTGTGATAATGTGTATTCTTAACTACACATTTCATTTCTGACTTACTTGATGAGGACTGATCCCTGACAGACCCGATGAGGGTGGAGGAGGTCATGAAGTGGTCTGGGGCCGCCCTGGGTCGCCTCAGAGTCCTGACGGTCTTCAGTGAGCTGCCTGGCTTAATGGGCTCCAGGTCCTCAGGCTTAATTAAGGCCTGAGAGGCAGGAAGCTGTGCCGATTCTGACAAAGGCTTCTCTTCTATGTTGGCTGGAGGGGTGCTGGTCTGACGCTCTGCAGGAGGCAAAATAAACAGAATATGTTCCAGAAAATTAGCCACCAAATGTAACCTCTGCATTATCCATCAATCCATTATCTGTAACCTCTTATCCTATTCAGGATCGCAGGGGGGGGGGGCTGGAGCCAATCCCAGCTGACATTGGGCTAATGCAGGGGGAGACAGATAACCATTCCCGCTTACACCGACTGGAAATTTAGAGTGAACAATTAATCTAAGCTGCATGTATTTGGACTGTAGGAGGAAGAACTGGAGGAAACTGACGCTGACATGGGGAGAGCATGAAAGCTTCACACAGAAGGGCCCAAAACACCTGCATCCTCCAATTGCAAAATTATAAAATCTTAACTGACTCGCTTTTAGTCATCCAGTCATGACTTGAATGGCTTTTATGTCTTTTATTTCCAAATTCTGATGTTAGTGTTGTTGTAGTCTGACATACCATAACTGCATTTGTATGTCAGTACCTGAGACCTGAGCAGGGGAAATTAAGTACTTAAAACATGCCCACTTTAAGGTTACCATAATTGGATAGCATCTTAGTAAATAAATTGATACATTACAATGCATTTAACTGACCATTCGTCATAATGCACTGCTCACGACTGTTGATGGGCATCTTGTCCTTCCAGTTGAGGAAGTTGGAGAACTCCAGGAAGTTGATTAGTCCGTCCTTGTCTGTGTCACAGTAGTCCATCAGGTCATCTAGAACCGGTCTGCTCACATCCAGCTGGAAGTGACGGCACACTGCCTGCAGGTCCTCTTTGTCAATCATTCCCTTGCCTGCCTAGTGATTTACAGAAAGCAGACACACATGAAAAGGCTCAACGACAATGACGTATGTAAGACTAAGATAAGATCAATAGCAGTATTGTTACTGTATGACATTTCTTAACACCAGGGTCACATCCCTGACCTTACCTCAAACCAGAGACATTTTGACTTGGCAAACACAGGTGTAACCAATGACGTTAATAATCACTGCCAAAGCCTCAATGGAAAATGTTTATTACTCTTACTCATTATTACACCTGTGCTTTTCCTGCTATGACAAGTAAAAAAGGTCCACTGTGAGAAAGACTCTGCTCTGATTTCATTGGTGATTTTTTGATATTGAAAGAATGTGTTTGGGAAATCATGCTATGTTGACTTTGTACACTTAATGAAGTGTCACTGTATTTTTTTAGGTTACTTTAAATGTGATGGGTCGAATGGTCAGCAGATTGAAAGTATTAGCCGACAACGTACCTTGTCATAATGTCTGAACGCCTGCAGCAGGGACGGGAAGTTGTGGAAATTGACCTTCTTCAGGTGGTGCAGCACTGCGTTGACCAGGCTGCGCTGTCGGTCTCGGCCTCTCCCGTACTGACCTGGCTCTGTGGAGTGGATTATAGCTCCAACACCTGTGCAGGAAGCAGGCAAAATGTAATAGGAGATATATTGTTCAATATATAAGAGGACTTGAACAAAAAAGGCTCCAGTGTACAGTGAGTATTTCTTCAGGACACAACACATCTGCTGATGTTCCAAAATGTAAGCCAGGAAAAAACACTTTTTTTTAACATAAACTCTACCAAATTCATCCGATGGCAAGAGATTTCCAAAGGTGTGATCTGGTGGAAGATTCAATGCATTTCCTTTCCTGAAAAGATAGGTTTAATGAGAGAATGAGTTTAAACATTATTTAAATAAAGTACAGTCAGAGGTCACAGAATTGGTTAAAAGAAGTGTGACAGAAACGTACACATTGTTCGTTTTGCCAATTTGTGGCGCCATCTTTTCCGTGTTCCCAGATCTCTTCCAAACAGGCTTTGGATTGTAAAACCTATGGCACAATAATATGAGCGCAAGGTCAGGTACAATTTATTTTCCTTTAAATTAGGTATACACTGAATAAACACATAGTGTCATGGAAATGTAAAACAAAACAATTGTGCCCACTTATTTCAGCACTTACTTCTGTGTCTCCCCCAGCCAGTGGAGAGTTTTGCCAAGATTCCGTCCGTCGTTGAAATGAGGTGTGAGGATCCCAAACCTGCTGTCTTTACTGTAGTGACTCCAGTCGTACTTCCTATCAATCCTCTCACCTGGAGTAGAGCAAGGTGATTTTATTGTGAAAGACAGACATCACCTTTCAAAAATAATCAACAAAATTCAGCCAATAGGTTTTTAGTAGTGAGAGTAAAGGCCGCATGCAATATATTATTCTTTCATTCTTCTTACCAACAAAATACGCGTTGTGGCTACGAATGTAAGACTCGTGTCCCTCCTGAGCTTCCCTCTCCACCTCCTTTGCTGTTTTTGAAGGGTTAATAATCTCACGCACATCCAACCCTGGGCAAAAAAGTAACATGAGACATCTCATTATAATTATTTATAAACCTAAAACATAACATTTCAAAATCTAAACATTTTGGGGGAATAGTAACACAAGTACACTGCTAACTTTTTTGATTAAAACATGTATTTGCATGTTTAGGTTTCATGTTTTTTTTTAATGCATCAGTTATGACCTTATTTGGTCATTCACATACCTCTTACTGTTTTCACACCATGCAAAGTTTGGTCGGTCATCAAGGTGGGAAGTCCAACATTCTGATTATGTGACCTGCCCACCGGTCCCTTTTTACTGGACGCGTACACTGCTTCATTGAGCTCTTGTAACTTCTGCTGGAACAAGGTCTTTTGAGGAGGATTTAGCAAGCTTCTGCCCTGTTGGAATCATGTAAACAATTAAGACGTTATATCCATGTTCTGCGTTAAAACCATGTACTGCATGTAAAGTTAGCATGTGCCAAAACAAATACTGAACACACTACAGTAAAACTGCCACAGATCCTCTTTTTCTTAAATTGATCCATTAGCTACACCAACAATTACACATTTTGAATGAGGCAATAAGTAATTACAAAAGGGGCATCTTAAAACGCCAACAAGCAAAGATGTTTTGGTCCTAACTTTGGGTAAGATATGAGTTTTGAAAGCCATAAGCCTCATCTCCAAGCAAAAATAAAAAACATATTCATTGGTATTGATCTAAACAGCCCACCAAATGTCAAGTGTTTAGTAAAAACCCTCCCTTTTGCCCATATAACCCACAAGGAGATGGGTGTGCTTATGTGCTGTACTTACAGTGAGGGAAGATTTGGTGCTGATTCCATGAACAAGGGTCCCGGCAACATCTGGATCACTTGCCTTCCCTTGGTGCACTCTGATAGCTCCTGGTTCTGGTTGGGTACTGTTGCGGAATTTTCTTACCACAGGTGGGGTGGGGGGCTGGAAAGTAAAAATGTTGATATGGCATATCAGAGAAAGTAAACATGCACGTTCAAACTATATTCACACCTTCAATTGTGCCAAAGCACCCAGAGATAAAACTGAGATTAATGCAAATTAATTTACCCTTGTGGCTTCTTGTAAACAGGATTTAGTCCTGTCTCCTTCAGGTATAAGTTTCCCGGCCTGGTTTTAACAAATATATTATAGTTTTCAGTGTACAGTATTCGCCAAGACAGAGGTTAAGTTGTGCTAAAACGCTACACAGCTTTTAGATTCAGCATGGAAGTAAGCTAAGTAAGGAAGTCACCTTGCAAGTTCACTTACCCTCGGTATGTTTGGACATCTGTCTATAACGTTGTATTTCAATTGGTAAGCGGTACTTCCGTCAGTCATGTTTAACTTTAATTCACATGCAGCAACAACAGAGTCAATTGTATGTGTCGTCCTCTCTACAGGGGAACAACTTTAAACAACTTTCTAGCTAAGTTAGCGTTACTCCCAAACGATTCAGTGGACATACAGTCAAGACCCTGAAGACTACTCGCGCACCTGTTTTGAGTTTCGTTACCTAGCAACATCAGACGGTTCGATACAAAATACTGTTACAGGGGTAACGTCATTTTGAAATACTTTTTATGTGAATATAAACATATGTAAAAATGTGACATTTGTACGACTTAACGCGTGTTATGTAAATTGATAGTCAACCACAATCATATCACAAATATGACAAATAATCGTTTTGGTATTTCTGGAAAGATTGCTTTTTTTTTTTTTTTTTTCGTCTTTTCTTATTTTTCTCTTTTATCCAGCTAATAATCCAGCTGCAAGTCTTAATCGTATTTTATTTTCTGTGTCTTGTCGTTTTTTGGAAAGGCACATACCAGTAAATTGGGAATACTTCCTAACATATGATTGGTCCGTCGCACCAGTACGTAGGCGGATTGTCAATTCCAGTCATACGATCTGTCATCATTCTTCGTACAATGCGAAAAGGGAAGTTGAAAGAAGTGGGAGAGGGACATCGCCGAGCCTTATGAGATCTAACGTTACGGTAACTGTCTGGGTAATCGACACACTGTGAACAGACACTGAAGTGACACGAAGATTGTCCTGAAGACACCATTCACAAGAAGCCTCTTCTTTTTGGTAGGTGAGTAGCTAATATTAGTGTTAGCTAGCTAGCTAATGGCTATCCGGAGGGCTCCTCCCGATACGGCCACAGCTAAACAACGTTCGCTTACTGTGTTAGCCAGCCCCTATTATCTGGCTAGCTAACGTTAGCTAGACGACACTGGAAGGGCCAAGCTAGTTAGCATAGTAACTTAACGTTGTATGGCTAGTGAATCCGGATCTGTCGTCATGTTTAGAATACCTACGTGTATTATAACAGACATGTGCGACTCTATTTAGTCCTCTGATTGATGAGGGAGTTCACTAAATTAACGTCATGCAGCTAAGGCTAGCTAGCTGTCACTAGCTGTACACACCCAAAACTGCATCATCTATGTTTTGGCATTATCAAACGTTATGTAGAGTTAAATGTCAGATCTACTGTGTATGGGCTTGGTGTGTATGATACTACTCAGATTGAAACTAGCGTTACACTGGCCAAATTATGCTTACTTGCAGCTAATAATTGGTTTTGACATTTTGAATTTACCAACGCTAGGTAGCTATGTTGCTAACGCTAGCAGTCGTTACAATGCTAATACGAGCCAACAACAACATAACAGGTTATTTGTGGTTGACTGTGTGTCATAATGTGATTTCGATGAGTTGACCGTAATTATTTTTGGACTGATGCTCTGTATTTACTTGGTTGCTGGTAATGAGAAATGTCTAAGTTACAGACATAATCTGTTGTTGCCTGATAAAGATGGTTGCTGTTGTTATTCTCCTTAAATCTACAGACTGGTGGATAGAAAACTGTGTGTAACTTAACCTTGAAACATTTCCCCACATATGTGCCCAGACCCGTGTGATACTAATCCCCATTGTGACAGTCTGCCTCACATAATTAAAGCTCCATGCAGGAGTTGCCAGCGGTTTGTTGTTGCAGTTACACCAGTCGGTCAACTTAAGAAATAATAATAATAATTGGTACAGGTGAGAAACTTCGGCAACTTTGGAAGAATAAGTTTAGATGCCAAACTGTTGGGGTTACTGTCAGGCAGAAATGTGACTCTCGCTACTGTATCAGCCAAACCCTTGCAAGTTAGTTTTTTTTGCTATACCTGTTACACTTATTTGCTCAGCTAGTTATTGAAAGCAACCAACTATTGTTTGGCGTGTGGCTGGTAATGTGAAACTCTTGTTGACTCTGTGTGTAGTGAGCTACAGTAAAATTTCCTCTAAATACATTGAGGCCTCTGGGTTTAGAATGCTTGTTCTTGTTTCTTGTTGGAACAGCAGCAGCAAAACTATGACATTGAAATTCCTGAATATTTCCACCATTATACAAACAAACTGTGCACCCACAGTTTAGTTGCTAACAGACAACTTAGCTTTTTTAGTTTACAATTTCTTAAATCATGTATCAAACACTCGTTTTTTGTCAAAAACATGTACATGAAGTATGGTATAATGCATTTTAAATTCTCGATTTTTACCAAGAATAGTCCTGAGTTAGCAGTACACGTGTATGAGAAATGACGGCTACAGCATTAACCTGGTATGCTGCTGTAGTACATTTCATTTTGAGATTTTTTTTGGTTTTCCTTATATCAATATTTGGGAAGTGGTGTAGGTTATTAATGAGCTGCACACCTGGACACAATTTTTCTACTTTGTAAGAAACATACTAACTTAAGCAGCAGCATTTCTCAATCAAGCCATGTGTGTATGTATGTATGTATATATATATATATATATATAATTTTTTTACATAAAACCTAGTTTGTACAGTTTTTATGCTACTGTACTATGGTCACTATGCTTTAGGCTCATTCACCCACAGATAAAATACTTTTCTTATGATTTAAGACTGAATAAGACAACTATGTACCCATTGCTGTAAGATACCAAAATCTAAACAATTTAAGAAAATAATTAATTTGTGCTTTGCTTGTCATAATCATGATACATGGTGGCAGACAATAAAATGTTGCTTAATTTTCTAATAAACACAGCAAACCTGTACATTTAAATTTGACCAAAAGTTATCTCCTGACATTGATTTTTTTATTATTGTTTTTTTTAAATCATTGAGATTTTTTACGTGACGCTTTGCTTTCTTTTCTCTCCTGCACAGGTATTTTCTACAGTTTTTCCACAGTGCGTTAGCCTCCAGAGGAAGAGACCGGGCAGTGTGACATGGCAAGTAGAGGCGGAGCTACACGACCCAATGGGCCAAATGCAGGCAACAAGATCTGCCAGTTCAAACTTGTGCTTTTAGGAGAGTCAGCAGTGGGGAAGTCAAGTCTGGTACTTCGTTTCGTCAAGGGACAGTTTCACGAATTCCAAGAGAGCACAATCGGAGGTATGCATCTTCGTAAGCCATGTTGTGGCTTTTTTTTCTGTGAAAAGGCCTTAAAAAAATTGTATGCATCACCGACAAACTTTGATTTACCTTCTTGTCACGGGGAGACTTGCAATGAGTCACACAGTGAAATGAGAAATTAATATCTAGGTCATCTTTATAAGGGTACAAACATATCAGTAAATATATATGTGGTGTCGGTGTATAGGAAATATAACTGGGAGGAAAAGTAAAGAATACACTCCAAAAAGACCATAGTGGCAAACAATATGGGATTCAAGAGAGAAGAAGGGGAAATGAAGAAGAGATGGAGAATTGGGAGGGTAAAAATGGCAACAGGAAGAGAGAACTGTTGGAATAATTAATAGGACCTATGTATCTAGTTCCTGGTATGTCAAGCAGTTTGAGTGAGATTAAAGCAGTCAGTTATCATCTCCATAATCTTACACTTATTGCCCTTTGGCAAACATACTGCTTACAGGATATCATATGGTTAAATCAAATTCCAGGTTTATGACCCGAAGGTCACTGCTGCGATTCCCAGAACAGCAAAAGTGAAGTACTGGCTAGTTTCCGGGTGTTTAATGTGTGTAACTGAATGAACATGATCACGGTGTTTTGCTGTCAATTTATCTGCTCAGTGTAAATACAAACTAAAAAAATCCCACCCTAATTATTGCTTCAGCACCCATCCATATTTTGGATTATCAGTATAAAACATTTTTGAAATCACTAGTGCCCTGTTTTTCAAATATGGGCTAATTCAACCAGATAATCCGCCTTTTGTATGCCTCCAGCATTGGTCTTAAATTTCTACTTTAGCTACATGAAACGTAGCTACATGCCCATTTGTCATTGGTTGCTCTGCCTTGTGCCCCTGCAGCTGCCTTCCTGACTCAGACAGTATGTTTGGACGACACAACGGTCAAGTTTGAAATCTGGGACACAGCTGGTCAGGAGCGCTACCACAGTCTCGCTCCCATGTACTACAGAGGTGCCCAGGCAGCCATTGTGGTGTATGATATCACAAATGAGGTGAGTCAGGTGCCAGGTCTTCTGTCATGTGGTTGTTGTTACCAGTGCTGTTTTCACCAACCATACCAGCCATAGCTGGAACAACGTTGTTGCAAGTGATGAACAGATGAAGGTGGTCTCCATGTGAAATTCATTCAAGCTAATAAAAAGAACCATATTTTAAAGTGTTTTGTAGACATAGTATGTATATCAGTCACTTAGATCCTCCAAAAAGGTTACACATGACAACACTTGAAAAAAAAAAAAAAAAAATATATATATATATATATATATATATATATATATACACATACATACATACATACATCGGCACATACATGCACAGTATGTACCGATAGATTATCGATTCTATATGTTGAACAGTGTTTGTCCATTTTTTTGTTATTTTTAGAAATGTTAATTGCATCTAAAAAAAAAAAAAAAAGCCTTAACATAAAAAATAAATTAATTAAAAAAAAGAAAGCTGCCGTGCAGATTTAGTTATATTCTATTTGTAAATTATACTTGAAAGATGGTCATAAATAGGATGAGGAGAGTTGAATGTCAACGTGACTGTCGACTATGAATTTTCCTTGGTTACAAAGCCAGCCGCAATTTTGTTCAACTTCACTTTTAAAAAAAGACGGGAAGCACAGAAAGGTATGAAGTACCTTCTGACACTTCTTATCGGCTTGCTGAAATAATCGTTACGGTAGGTGATCTTTTAAAGTAAAAGGTTTTGAACAAAGAGTCATTTCCTTTCAGGTCTCCAGGAACAGTCATGTAGCTCATGTTTTTTTTTCTCTTTTCTTCTTTTTCTTTTCATGTGCGCACTGCATAACTTCTGCATGGCAGTATAGAATCCTGCCCCGCGTGCCGTGTAAAATGTTGCCTTTACTATACCTGAGGACATTTTCATTTGAGGGGGCCTTGATCAAAAGATTAGTAAAAGCATAGCCAGACATCAGGGGAAGGCCACTGTTCTCCTCATCTTTCCATCACATGGGTCGTATTGTTATTTTCACTAACTGACTCACCCCCCCCCCCCCCTCCCTGTGTTGCTTGCCAGGAGTCATTTGTACGGGCGAAGAACTGGGTTAAAGAGCTTCAGAGACAAGCCAGTCCAAATATTGTAATAGCTCTGGCTGGGAACAAGGCTGATCTCGCAAACAAGAGAGCGCTGGACTTCCAGGTTTGTGTTCTTTAAATCCTAATTAGTAAATTATGCAATTGGGAAAAAGTAAACATTTCAGAAATGTCTGTTGAAGCTAACATAAAAGATTTAGACTGATTTGCTATTTCTGAAAAATGTTGACTGATTAACACAATCTCTGTCTACTACACCTACTTTGCTTCTGCCACATTTAGTTTGTTGACTAAGAAAACTGTTTGGGTCACTTTAATTAATGATTTCCTGTTGTTGGTTTCACTTTCATAGGATGCACAGTCATACGCAGACGATAACAGCTTGCTTTTTATGGAAACGTCAGCAAAGACCAGTATGAACGTCAATGAGATATTCATGGCCATTGGTAAGTCTCTCTTATATCTTAATCATCCTCATCTTATCTGTGTAAAGATAAAAGAAATTAAATAAATAAATGTATCTATATAAAATTAAATTAAGCAGAACTTTTTGTCTCCAGCCCTACTGTTAGTGTTCAGCTTATTTAAAATGAAGCTGATGCATTGTTTGACATTTACTCCGTCATGTTGAAATGAGACGTCACGGCCAATAATGTTCACTTAGGTGAACTGGTGCTTACCACTCTTTTTGGTATACCACCATAATGGTGCATTTGGTCTGACCTTTTTCTTTGGTGTTTCAGTCGGGTTGTCTAAAGGACACGGTGTCCTTTTGAAGAATGCGGCCCCCAAACTGCGAGGCAGCATCTCAAAGCTGTAGCTCCGTTTTGTATTTGAAGAACACACTGTTTTCTAGCTTAAAGCTAAAAGAATTTTCTTGCGCGTAAGACCTGTCAGCCCACAAAGTAACGTAGTTTGAGGTATAGAAGCAGTGTTTCCAATAGATGGTTTGTCTCCTAGAGAGTGCTCTCCACGATCTACGCCGACAGGTGTTTTCACTTAGTTGCCTGATGAGTCTTCTTCTGAAGCACGGACAGTTCCTGATTGACAGCTCCTCACCCTCCTGTTAGGCCAGGACAAATAACAGTTATTATTGTTAATACGTTGAGTTTGGTGGCATCACGTAATTCCAGAGTCATTTAAAAAAGCCTGTGTGGGTGTGCAGGGCCTCAAAGGCATCTTCATCAAAAAATGGTTTGTTTATAACCTTTTTTTTTTTTTTTTTTTTTTTTTAAAAGGCCCATATTTCATTCGTTCATCTGATTTTTTTTAAAACTCAGATGTATACAAAAATCCAGCATTGTTCAGGCTTTTATGGTTTAAATTTTTTGTCATCAGCTGTACTAATATCTCAAAATTATTGATTTTTGTCCTTGAGAACATCACAGAGTTGTCAGAGTTTTTTTGGGGGGGTTCTAGAGGACAGAAATACCAGATTTTCTCTGAACAAACCGCCCAAAACCTTCTGTTGCAATGAACACTGCAGACTGGGACCAGGTTCAAATAAAAGTGTAACTATACAGGTGCACTCACAGATGCAGATCTCCGCCAGGGGTCCCGGAAAATCTGTGGAACTGTGTAATCAATGGGCTGCGCGAATAAAATGTGTTTCAAGAAAGTGTGAGTCACTGCAAGCACGAGAGGTCATCGAGCGTACGGTCATAAATGAGCACACATCATATTATGCTGATGGGTGCGGCAGTATTGAAGATAAGCCCTGGACAATAGATAAGATGCGCAAACACACACGCGCCCTACCGTTCTCATGATCCCCTGGCGGAGTTAATAATAAAATGACAGTAAATGTAATTAACCAACTCCAACAAAGAGGATTTAGTGTGAGCTACTCTTAGGATTGAACTTGCTGTCTGCACAGGTGGTTATATGATTATCTACGGTGACGTCATTACTTGTTGCTATGTCATTGCAGCAAAAAAGCTACCCAAGAATGAGCCTCAAGCAGCCGGAGCCAGCAGTGGGCGGAACCGGGGAGTGGACCTGACGGAGACGGCTCAGCCTACCAGCCGTTCCTGCTGCAGTAACTAACCCTGCTCATCCTTCCCACACACACACACACACACACACCCCCCCCCTCTGCCCCCCCCCCCCCCCCCACACACACACACACCCCTCCCTCCTAACTGAACAGCTGGACATCGGGCTCCTTGGCTTCCTGACGTCAGACCTGACTGTCAACCTCACTCCCCTGGAATAGCTAAAAGACTCTGTATAGCTGCATTTCTAATACCTTTTTTTTTTTCTTTTTTTTTTTTTTGTTGATATTCTTTTTTTTTTTTCTTCTTTTTTTTAAAAACTTTTTTAAGAAGTGTATATCAGTATAACGGATGCATGTATCACTACAACGCCTAAACACATTTTTATCTTTTATTCAGTTGCAAGACAGACCAAGCCCCATTTAGAACAGACGAGTGAGCGAGAAACCCGTGAATGTCTGATTGTGTCGAAGTGTGATTTGCTGATGAGAAGGTGTAGCCTCATTTGTCACTTCACAGAGTCGACCGGATGCGAATGATGTTGCCTGTATGCTCGCAATCAAAAAAGAAAACCAAATTGTTCCCATCTTGAGACGCCTGGCTTCTCGGACTTGTCTGTTGTGATGCATCAATGTATTGAGACAGTGCCAGGAAAGGACTGTTGTGCAAATGAAGAATATCTCCCTCCTCACATCTGTTACACGAGAAGACATCTTCATCCAAGGCGGGAAATACATTTGGTACTGTCCAGTTTTTGAAAATGTTGGAAAATACACAAAAAAAAAAAGTCTTTTGAGAGTATTGAAAAGGAAAAACTGCCCTGAGCCATATCTGCAGAGCAATATGGGCTTGTCACATTGCCGTACATCATGACAGCAAAGTCTTTGTAGTGCGGGGAAAAAGACGGCGCTTTTGAAAAGTGCAGGAACCAATACCTTGAGGCCGGTATGACAGGATTCTTTTTTTCTTTTTCTTTTTTTTTTTCTTTTTCGGCTTTGCTATTTAACAAATGTTTTCATGTTGCGGCATCATCAAGTCCGTCAGAGAAGTAAAATGTTGACACTGATATGGCTTCACGTGGAAAAAGAGAACCAACAGGAAACTCGGAAGACTGTTGAACATCCTGCTATGTGAGTTGCAAAGACTTGAACATACGACTAGTTCTGCGTTAAACTCTTGTCTTTGTTGATCCGCTCCGTTTCTGTCCGGGTCAGTATCAATTCGGGTGATCTCAATCAAAGGGGGGGGGTGATTCTTTTTTTTTTCGAGTCAGTGTCGAGTTCAGACCGCACACAAACAGAAAATTGGACTACTACCCATTGTGGAAAGAAATATACTCTAATGTTGTTTATAGGGTGCAATGTTGTCTTCTTCCTCCTTTAGCACAGCTTGCAGAGCTCGTAAGCTCACAAGGAAATTATCTAGAGATTCCGAACAATTGTACAGTTCAATATAGGTCTGCTTTTTTTTTTTTTTTTTTTTTTTTTTTCCCATCCTAGACCATGTCACAAAATGGTCAAATGTTAAGCAGTGGTGGTCTTTTTAGGTATATGTAGTGTTATTAACAAAATCCCTCTCTGGTGTCTTGTTACTTTTTCTCTGAAATGGTTCATGGTCATGTTTTGAAAGGAACTTATATTTGCATTGCACAGTGTTGATCATGTTTTAATTAATGACTGCCCTTCGATTTTATATGACGGACTGTATTGGACTTGCTGACCTACAGCTATAAGCAGGTAGCATAATTAACCTTACTGGTGGTCTCTCTTACAGCTTAATGAATTTTAATGATGTAAAACAGCATTACTAGTGATGGGCTGATCAGTTTTGAGTGTCTGAATACAACTTAATAAATTCAATAAAGAGCTCTCTTGTATGCCTTTTTGCTCTGAATGTGTCAGTGACAGGAAGTGGAAATTCTGCTTTTATTGAAACCAAATCTGTTACTCAGTGAAAGTCCAAACCCTTGACTAATATGACCACAACAGATGTTTTTCTTTGATTCCAAAACGACTCTCGCCACAAAATCTGTACAGATCGGATCTTAAAAGTTCCCATAGTCCTAGATTGTGAGGATTTCTAACCAGCGCTGCAATTTAATTTCAAGACTTAAGAGTCTACAGCCGTGCTAGCTGTGTTTAAGCACAGTACATGCTTTCAGCTAAATGCTAACGCACATGATGTTTATCAGATAATTTGACCACGTTCATTTTAATTTAGCATTTTGCATTTGCTAATTGGCACACATTTTTGGCTGAGGCTGATAGGAAAATCATTAGTTTTGCAGATATTTTGTCATAAAGAAATGACTATGTTGAACTGATGATGGCGCTAGATGAAAAGTTAAGGGAATATGAATGTTGTCGTCCAATAATTCTATCATTGCATATATTAAAGAAGGGGATTTTCAAATAACGGAGGTCAAAGCCCTCTCGTCTCGGAAAGACCCACGTCTTTCAAAGTCCACACCCCCAGTTATTTAATGGTTAAGTAACAGCTCTTGCCATGATGGTTAAACTGATCTTTAAGTGTAAAATCAACATGTTTGAACGCTAGCTGCAGCCCTACTTCTAAACACATTTTCCACTCTCTTGGTCGAACTCTCGTCAGTCCAGGTCCCATGTTCCTCATGTGTTTCCACCATCTGCCTCCTCTCTCAGGTCTTGGCTGTATTCCATGCTGACACTTCACACACTCCACATCCTCAAAGTAGACTTCACTAGATGAGTCTTCTGAACTCCCAACCGGGCTCATCACATGTTTGGCCAAGACTCAAATCTCTTTGCAGAAAAGACCTCCAGCTCCTGTCAATTACAGTCCTCACAACCTCATTAACTGCCTCTTCATCCAGCACCGCCCACACACGCCTGGGGCCATGAGTCAGGAGACGGAAAGAGGAGTCGTGAGGCTGAACGGCACAGGGATCAATAACTGATTAAGCTCATGGTCTCCCTCTCCTCGTAGCCTTTATCATGTCCCTCTTGAACAGACGCACAGTGCTGTGTATTAAATTATAAAACTGTTTTCTTCTCTCTAGTGGAGTGTAGTCGTGGAGGTTCGCCCAGGTTTTGAGATGGTTGACATCACCCCAATATGATGAAGAGTGAGACACAACAAGCTGTCACAAGTAGTCAGAGGGACTATATCTTCAGTATACGGTGGTCCCTGTCTGTGGATTATCTTGAGTAGCAGGGACACTTGTTTCTAAAAAAAAGAAATGTTTGTGTTGCCTTTTAAAAAATGAATTGTCTGGTCACCGCGGCGTGCGGCTTCAAGGTTTGCCATTCGTTATTGTGTTGTGTTAATACAAAATGAGCTGCCTGGTTAGTGTTTCATCACTGTGATTTATGTTGTTTGGCCCTATTAGTTTTGTCCTTTAGTTAGTTTCCTTACTTAATTGTCCTTGTTTCTTTTGTATTTGGTTATTGTGTTGATTAAGAGTTCTTCAGCTATTGCTGCTTTACTTCTCATTTTCTTTAACGTGGCGGCCTAAACCCCGGCCTCGGCCACTTACTCACATGTTTAAATCTCCTTATTGCGTTTGTTCTTAATTTTTTATTTATAGACCCTTGACAAACATGAATTCAGTAGACACACACACAAAGGAACAAAACACGCAGAGAGGGAGAGAGAGGCTTGATGTCTTTCAATAAAACTTCTCACTTACAAACCACAAGTACAACCGAAATAAGGAAGAAAAACCCTATACACACCTGAAATCATCCCACTTCATTCGACTGTTTACACACACACACACACGTTCCCAAACAACACAAAACAACACAGTTCACCATTACCTACACCAGTTCACATACCGACCATACACAAATACACAAATCCATACCAACCAGTTTCTGACGAAGCAAAGTCATTCATTTGTACCAGCTGACATACATATTGTCGGTACACGCTGCCCCTTTAAAACCTCACACATTCTGAAACCCGTCAATGTCACTGACCAGCGTACAGAACGCATATTCTGCCCGAAGGTGTGCAGAGACAGCCAAACCCCCTGAACATCAACACTCGACAGGCCCACATCCCGTCACCTGGTTCCTCCCGGGGAGCCATGCGGCCGGATTGGCCCGACTAAACAGAAATGTAGCTTTTTCAGCTCACATTTTGCCCCCCGTCTGAATGAACCCATTAGCCACAGAATGTACAGACCGACAGAAAATCTCCCCAAACTTTTCCACGGCGCACATTCAAAACATCAAGCATAGTTGCAACACGGTTACATTGACAAAAAATACATGTACAACAGGTATTTCACAAAAAGGGACAACCTCCACCCACATTTTAAGTCAACCTTTGCCAGAAGAGTGTTTGTTGCCAAGGCCCCATGTATAAGCCTCCACTGCTAATCTCCTAACTCCTTTGGAGAGGAAACCCTGCCACTGATGTTCTCTTACATCCTTCAGACCTCTGAGGTTCCTGATCTCTACCGGTGCAGTATAAAGAACCTTCCCCTTTATCTCCCCAAACCTACCCACACTGGAGAGGCAAAGGTCAGCAACTTCCCTCTCTTTTCCTGGCAGTCACACGTCAGAGCGAACATATCCAGAGAGGGGAAACAGGGAGGCAGGGAACAGAATAAAATGCAACATCTACTTGAAATGTGAATGAAATGTGTCAACGCCATAGAAGCAGTATTTTTCATTATCATTTATTTATTTTTGCATTTGCTATTGCGTATTACATTTCATTTAGCTGACGCTTTTGTCCGAAGCGACTTGCAATAAGTGCAATCATGAGGATACAAACTCAGAGAGAGAGAGAGAGTGTGTGTGTGTGTGTGTGTGAGGGAGAGAGAGAGAGTGTATGTGAGAGAGAGAGTGTGTGTCTGTGAGAGAGAGAGAGTGTATGTGAGAGAGAGAGTATGTATCTGTGAGAGAGAGAGAGAGTGTGTGTGAGAGAGAGAGAGAAAGTGTGTGAGAGGGAGAGAGAGAGTGTGTGTGAGAGAGAGACAGTTTGTGTGTGTGTGTGTGTGTGAGAAAGAGAGAGAAAAATCACAAAGATTACAAATAAATGTGATTAACATTTACAGACATTTTTTTCTACATTGCTTAAGTACTGTGGTACTCTGCTTTCCCACAATGTGCCCTTTATTCACGTTGACAACCACCATTAACCACAGAGATGCACAACCAAACGTTGTACACGAGTCGGATGGCATTTCACTTTCATCACAGCGGAGCTTCGTGTTGCCAGAGAAGCTCAAGACAAATGTCGGACCCTATGAGTCACTATGTCCCATGCTGCTTTGTTGGACGAGCTGCCCATTTTACTTTGTCCGGAGAGTTAAATCACAACCCTTTGATGAAAAGTTCAAACATAAAAATGAATACCGACCACAGTTTTCGATTACAATCTTTCCAGTGGGAAACTCTAACCCCTGATCTTTCCCACTGTCAAGGCGCACCGGCTCTGTGCTACCACTCACACACATCCTGGAAATGTACATTTCGCCCAGTGAAAGAATGTGGTTCATCCTCAATTGTCATGGAGAAGTCGTTGAGTATAAGCTCTCTTCTTTTGAAAGACCCATTTAAAGGTGCAGTCAGCGAGTCAAATCCAATACACTTTTTGTGAAATTCAGCTAATATAGGGGATATTAGCTGAATTTCACAAAAAGTGTCACAGTCAGCTAGCTGTCCCTTCTGTGTGTGTGCTGAAAACAGAAAAAAAACAAAAAAAACAAAGGGGCTTGGACACAACACTATTCCAGCCAACCAGCAACAGGAGGGCGTTTGTGCTCTTGCACAGGACAGGACTCGAGGAAGGCCATGGACAAACAGAAAGAACCTCATTGTTCGTTGAATGTTATAGCTGATGGATAGATTGGTCTTTGGATGGACACTTCCACTCCTCTGACTCTGCACCAGCCCATAACTATGGATCGTCCATCTCCGTTTGTCTGAAGATATCAAAGTCTTCTAACCAAATGCAGCTGTTACCCGACCTTTCAACAGTTTTCCTGGCAACAAAATCCACTTTTGAAGCGGGGAGCATATAACTGTCTGCAGCCGGCCAAAGGAGAGAATCAAGAGGCAACAAACGTTTTTGTGGGTGTTTTGACATTTTGGTCATAGGCCTGTAAACAAGTTGTATGAAAGTCTTCACATGTTAAATGTGACAGGTTTTGACATATAAAAAGATTTCATAACTCCACCTGGACTATCTCTATGGTTTGTACTACATTTCTACTCAGTGCTGTCTGTCACAGCTAGAATTGATGGGGATTGTTTCACTTCCAAATCTGGCCCTTCTCATTTTTTGGCAGGGCTCCTAACATGGAAGTGGAAAAATACTGTTTAAATGTGACACTGAAAATAATACTCACTTATAGTATAAGCTTTTCCTTCAACAGTATATTAGAGGGTGTCAACATGTTTAGTTTTTTTTTAAATGCCAAATGCTGAATATCTGGTCTTACTTTGTCTGAATTGGATTTGAAGCATTTTGGCATTTAGCCTTCTGAATAAAGATCCAGAGTGAAGCAGCAAGGCATTTTCTGACAGAAATGCATTTGACACTTTACATTTCAAGCAATGTGTGTCATCATATCCATCCACTGTAAATTTACTGTCAAATGTGATAAAACAATAAAAAAAAATTAAAAAAATCCCAAACAGACTATTTTTCAGCAGATTTTTAATGGTTTCTTGTAAAGCTAAAATATCCATAAAATTCATCCGGCACACCATGTATCCATGTAAATTTGTTTATGAATGTCACTTCTTCGTATGCCTTTTTTATTAATTCTTTTTAAATGGAAGACATTTCGACGTGTCACAGTAGGAAAAGCACAGGTGTACGTAATAAATAATCACTTAAGTGGATTTAGCCGCTTTAGTTTAAGGGTCCTGGCATTGTGCACGCTGTCTGATTTTCATGGCTTACTGGGACACTTGAGTAGAGACATCGTTAATGTTATCAGGAGCACCTGTGCTTTTTCTAATTGGACAACTTGTAGCGTGAAATAAACACACCTGGTTCAATCAATTAACCGAGACGCTCACGCAACACTGTTTGGGCAGATCAGGCCTGACATTGCTCCACAAATATAAGGGAACTACATTTACAATTGCTATTTGAACCATGTATGCTTTACTCCTTATCGTTGGCCTCAAAGAAACTTAAGGTTCAATACTTGTGAATGCATTTCCCTCTGCTTGCCACGTGGGGGCAGCAGTGCACTGTACCGATACAGTGTTCCCATTAGTTCAAACGTCTCTGGAAAAGAAAAAAAAAAAGTCTCTTTGCAAAAATAGCCCAGAAAATAACATCCACTCATTCGCACTCTTACAAAACTGGTGCATTTGCAATTAAAATGTTGACCTGTTGGATTGATATCCAAAGCTTTTCACTTTCATCACCAGCCACGTAGAATGTCAAATCTTGAGTTGGGCGACTTGCAAGAGGGACAATGCAGCATTAAACTTAAGAGATACCTGCAAAAATAATGATACATATTTCACAGTTTAGTTCTTGTTTTTAGTTGATATAAGGTTGTTTAAATTGAAAGAAACATAATCTGTCAAAGAACAGGTTTATATTGGGATTCAATAGCACTAAAGATGACCCGCTGAGTGCACAAGTGCAAGTATTTGCATGTATTTAGAGAGAGAAAGAGAGAAACGGACCATGAAACGGTACCATGTCCTGGGGAATCAGTCATCAAATGAACCATTGACCATGTTTATGACAACTGTGGTTCTAAGTGAATCATTGCCGTGTCGTGTTTACTTGCACTTACCACATATTACTAATTCCAAACACAGTGCTGTTGGTGCTGCCAGACATATAAAATGCATGACTTCCTGTGCTGTGCACCAGACGACTTTTGCTTTGTGTTTTGAAATATAAAAGCTTTTGTGAACTGCTAAGTCTTGTGTCAGTAATTTCACCAATCATTATGGAGAATAGCAAAACAGAAATGTGAAAATGGAATGAACTGGTTTTTTAAAAATGTTTTAAGGTAGATAACAACCTTTTCCACTTTTACCTGTCACTTAGAAGAAATGCCAGCAGACAGGCAACATCAAAGTGCTGTTTGCCTGCATGCATTTGATATGTCGAGGCAAATAACAAGGTTAGACCTCCTGAAAGTCACGGCCCGCTGTGATCTCCATAGCCGGCGGCATGCGTCACCTGTCCTGGCTGTCACCGTGGCGACGTGACGTCCCAGGGTCACCAGTGACAGCCTCATTACAGGATGGATAACTCGGCCCGGCTGAAAACATTTCCGTTATGTTCCTCGTGACGTTATGTTGAGCAATGTTCCCGTGACGACCGGCGGAGAGGGTCACTTCTGCAAAATTTAACTCCTGAGCTTCAGGCTGTGAGATATTTCATCCACGTACGACCTGCAGGCTAAACAAGGGGCAAAAAGAAACGGTTACCACAGCGACAAAACCACAGCATCCCTGGCTCATAAGCTTCTGTGGTTTATCACTATGTGACTGATATTTATCTAATCCACCCAGCTCTCCGGTGGCTCACATCTTGAAACAGGTCATATGGTGGCATAGTGGATACAAAAATAACATTTTAAAACAAGGCTTTGATATTGTAGGCTACTTTGATATTGTACAAGAACAGCAATGTCCGGGACCCCCACTGACACTACACTAAACGCATTATCTTTTGGATTATTATATCCGTACATTGCACATATTTATAGCATACTGTGAACTTTTACACACTCCTTGGTCAACATGTTGCACATTTCATCCTCTTCATTTCAAACACTGCACAGGTATTTTCACTGTATTTGACACATTTGAATATGTTTTTCATATTTCATATTTGCTATACTTTACTTGTTTATTGTTATGCACCAAAATATCAAAGCCCACTCATGTGTGCGTGAGGCCAAATGAATAAAAGATAAAGAAAATTACCAATGTCGATTGATAGCTTTCTTGGTGCTAAATGTCTGAACTGAAATCGTAGGTGTCTTTAAAATCATATTCATTATTTTTGGCCAAATATTTAGCTCTGGACAGATGTACACGATTAACATCAAAAATGCACAAAAACGTTTAAAAGAGCTCACATTTGGTTGATTTTACAACCGCAAGCTGAATTGCATCGTATTTGATTATTTAATATCCAATAACAGGTGGCACAAGTGTAAAATGTAAAAAAGAAAGCATAGAGAAAAGCAGCGATACATTGTCTCATTGCCTGCAGGTGGTGCAAGTGTTAAAATTGCAGCAACAGTAAATTTACTAGCCTGTCGGAGGCGACGTCGGCACGTCTACATCTGCAGTTCTAAACTGCTGCGGCTGTTGTTAATTTACTTTTCAATAGAGGGTATGCACTGATGTCAGTCTCCCACCGGATCATGCCTCCCTCAGTCGGACTGAGCGGCAAAAGGGCAAAACAACATCCTGCATTACAACATGGCTGCTTTTAGTAGGCTAAACTGCAAAAAACGGGAGTAAAACAAAGGATTTTCTGCTTAAAATAAAGGCAGTTGGACTCGAATTTTTGTAATTTTGTAAAATGTGGTCGCTGTTAAGCCATGAATTAGGTGTGTTGTTGAATCAATTTAAGTGAACTTAACCTAAAGAGTGGAAAAATGGCAACCGCAAATCCACATATCGCTGCTTGGATCCCAGCTGTTTCTGCTCATTGTAGCAATTTGCTTCTCTTTTCTTCAGCTTTCAGGGGTTTGTAAAAAGATAGCTCCGATTTCTTGTCGAATCTATTTGTACAGTTAATGGCACAACAGCTCTTTCCCATTTAAGAGGTGTTTTTTTCGTTTTCCATCATTCAAGCTAGGCGCTAACGCTGCCGCTCAGTCACACCACGGTTTTGTCCATCTGTAATTGCAGATACCATGGAAACTAGTTTTGAGTCTGAGAGTCTAGTCTCTGGTTGGGAGTGGATATGAAAAAAATAGCAGAATTTACTAAAAACATCTACTCATCCTATTTCATCTATTCCATGCGATGTTTCAGCTTTGTAATTATATTTTTAGCAGCTCCTCCACACTGCTAACAATATGAGCCTTCTGGATTACTGGGAATCTTCACAGACAATATGATGAGGAGAAACTCTTTTTGAAGGGAAATACTGAATATTTCATTTGTTTTTTTTATATAGTTTTGGTCGAATTTCAAACTAAATATAAGCCACTAAAAGATAAGTTTTAGTTTCCAGCAAACTTTACTCAAAAAGCAGTGAATTGTATGGGGACTACTTTTAGCTGTGGATTGATACACATTTGGTGATTTAGTGAGTATTTCTGGCAGCAGGACAGTGTATGTGGGATTTGAGTAAAACATGAACAGTCCCCATGTTCATGGTATTGAAACATGTCACCCAGTGTGTATCTAGGTGGTTCATCTATGTGTTTTACAGTTTTTTGCCGATTTCTTACACACTTAAAGTGAATGCTCAGACAAAAACGTCAAAACCTTAACTTTTGGAACCATTCTTTAAACAAAGGCACCAAAAGTGCAAACACATTTTCTGCTTTGCACTTTATTTACAATTCTGCAACACACTTTCAAATACTGTGTTAACTCTGTGTATATACTGTGTTCAGTAATTCAGTTCTGACAAATGTCAATATTTGTTTGTCTGTATGGACTGTTGTGCCAAAGAAGAAGAATTTCCTGTCTCTCTCCATTTTCATTATCAAATAAAGGCATAACATGCTTTCAAAAAGGACTGTTCAGTTTTGATCGCAGAGTTTCATTTTGACAGTGAGATGTTTATCTCCGATCGTTGTGTATTTGGCTTGTGTGCAAAGTTTTGACACAATGAGCCAACTTCTGCAACAAGTGTGTAAGCAATTAAAAAAAACTGTAATCATTTTTTGGACAACAATAGAGCTGTATGGCACAGAGGAATACGATGTATCAGGCTTTGGAGACACACACACACGCTACTTGTTAGTATTCATTCCTTATTTAGATCTTTTTTTAATGGAATTTGTGGACAATAGGAAAATAGAGAATATCATCAGACCAGCATTAACATAATTTTACCTGGAATTATTGAACAGTAAATGTAACACCAATTCATTCAGCATATCTAGCTTACGTAAGTACAACACTTTTATCCAAAGCACCACAAGTATGATAAATGAGTGTACACAGTCAGCGCCGGTGGCCCCAGAGGGAATAAAAGCCTGAACTCTGAGAGCTTTAGTGCAGCTCTCTACCAACTGAACTGACTGAAATAAGCTCAATAAGCCTGAGCAGAAGATAAAATCACTCTCTAAGCTGAGCTTTCACTCTATAGGGCTCCGGGAAGGTTATATTAAGAGATTGTGATCTTCCAGCCGCCACCACCTTGCATAGTCCCAGTGAATCTTTCATCCGGTATCTCCAACTCTTTCACGGAGACTTTCCCTCCATATGGCCCAAATAAAATGTCTTAATATCTTTTACTGGGATGCTTATTTGGTTCCTTGAAGTGAAATAGAACAGTGTAAGTATTTACACCATCATACAGGCTGATATATGAGCCAGTCATTGTCATAGAAGCTGTCCATTTACTATTTCCTTGTCCTTGAAATTTATAACACCTGTGTTCACACATGAGCGCTCATGGCCGGACGCTCAGACGTGTTTATAGCTCTGTGTTATTCATCAGGGTCAAAGTGTCCGTCTCACTTGACTGACATCTGTTTGAGCCAATAATTAATGGCTCAATAATTGATGTGCCCGTCATATGGTCAAGGAGGTTATGGCAGCGCATGCTAATGAGAGGTCTCCAAACAACTTCTGCAGTATTGGATACTGTACTTTGACTGAGCTGTCCATGAAGCGATGCACATTTCACTATTAGTCATTTTAGTTTATGTGTCCTTTGATACAGTAAACACTTTCTTTAGCTGTTTTCATGACAGCACTGGCTTAAAGTTTTTCCAAGGACTAAAACCTATGAAAAAGCCTTGACGTTCAGGTTGATTCATTATTCACGCGGCAGTTTCATTTTAGTTAATAATGTTTAGATTTTGACGGCTAGACAACATGTTGTGTTGGAGGAGACAAGTTAAAATGAAACTGTGGTTTATTATAAAGCTGAAATAACGGATATTTAACAGTTAATCTGCCAATTGTTTTCTCCATTAATCGATTAATGTGTAAAATTGCTTGCGGTCTGTCTGTCCACCACATTTGGTCCAGACTGAAATGTCTCAACTGTCAGTTGGATCGCAGTGACATTTGAGACAGATATCCATGGTGATCCCCTTACTTTTCTGGCATAATCATTAAGTCCAAATGTGGATGTGTCCAATACATACATTTTATTGTTAGCTGTGCAAAACAATGTGCGTATGACATTCAAAACTGCAAAGGACACACATAATAATAACATCCAATAACAAATAGTGACATGTAAGTACAAGAATAGCTTAAGTAGATCATGGCAGTAGTTGGCAAAATACCATATTTTAGTTTGGATTAAAGTAATATGAAAATGATCCTAACACTGGGTCAAAACAACTATAAAAACATTGTATGGGTTTGATTGACAGCCTAATGGTTTTCAACCCACGGGTACTGTCGTGATCCTGACTTTAACATCTTTGATTTCCTGTTTTACTTTGTAAAGAACGCTCACCTTGTGTCGTGTCTCGCTTTACTTCCTGTCTTTGTGTGTTTTCCTGCCTTTTGTGATTTGTTTGCCCCGCCCTGATTTGATCTTCCTGTGTCTAATCACCCTGCTGCCCAGTGCCCTGTGTCTTTGCCTCCTGCAGCTGTGTTCTTGTGATTAGTTATCTGTCATTGTTCCTTGTTGGCTAATTGTCTTATGTTTCCTGGTGCGGCCCTTCCTTCTGTGTTCCCTCGTGCCATTGTGGCGACCTGCTTCATCCTGTTTTCTGATACCTTAGCCCGCTCCCTCAGTTTTGTTTTATACCAGTGTGTAGTATCCACCTTTGTTTATTAAAGCTCGCTTTTTTTGTTTGCAACCTGCCTGTTGCGTGTACTTCACTGTGCTTAGGTCCTATTTTAACTGCACCGCGACAGGCACTGGGTAAAGTTAACCCAGAGTTGAGGTAACAGAGAAGAATGATTGGCTAGTACAGACAAAACAAACAAGATATGAAACTGTAAAGCCAGGAATTTCTGTCTATCTGTATACATTACAGGTCATTTAGCAGATTCTCTTATCCAGAGTGACTTACAGTGAACTAACTACAGTCTCTCTGGAGCAACTCAGGGTTAAGTGCCTTGCTCAGGAGCTCAATAGTGGCAGCCTGGTGTTGAACTCACCACCTTCCAGTGTTCTAGTTGACAGTCTGACTACTAGACCACCACACTACAACCACCCTGTGTGTCCTTTGCATTTCCCGAGAACCATTCATCCGATCTACTTCATACTTTGTGGGTGTATTGCAGGGGACCCAGGGAGACACAGTGTTGTATTTAGTGCAATTTGGACGCACGTCAAGTTTATTATTAAACTTTGAATACATAAGCGATAGCCTCCGTGCAGGGAGTGGTGTCAGTCTTCTTTTCTCATGTAAATGTCTAGCAGAAAGCGAATAAGTGTATTTTCCTAAATGTTACTGTCTGGTTTTGGGACTTGGCTTGAAGACTTGAGGATTACTTGTGACTTGCTGTCCACTGTGGTTAGGGAACTACAAACAACATCAGAATCTAAGGGAAATGAACAGTTAACTGGTGAGAATGATTCTCTGTGTCAGCTGCTTAGTGTGAGTCACAATAACAGGAGAAGGCAATGCTGTCTATATTCATGAGCACTGTGATAACACAACTGTCAGACAAGTCCTTGAAATGTTTTGGATTGCACTCATACTGTCCATGTACACCTGTTCTTAGCAGAGTCCCAGAGTTTTGAAGAGCCAGATGCAAGCCAGCGTCTGACAGTGAGACACTTCTCAAGCTGTGTGTTATTAAATCCAATCGCGCTGAGGTACACATCATGTTTTCTTCTTACTGCAACTGGTTGGATACGGGGAGACATGGAGCATCAATTTAGGCTGGACTGATTGTAAATCATAAAAGTCCACTCGTCCCACTTTTCTGGCTGATAATGATATTGTTTGTTTCGCACTTAAATCATCAGAAGCAGCTCACCTAACACTTGAAACATGGAAAGAGCCCTCCTTTTGAATGTAGAGCTAATAATTGGCTCATTTTGATCAATATTGAGCCCTATTTGTATAAAATATTTTTAATGCGTTTCTTTTTTGTTTGTTTTTTCATCAAAATGGCATAAAACACTTGACAGCTAAGGGATCACATATGAGAATGTTTGACGCTCTATTCCAGGCAATGTGTATTTGATTTTACGGAAGGAATAAATGTATATATCGTAATTGTGAGATCAGGATGACATTATTATGAGAAAAGCCGATCAATTGTGACTGACCTAGGCTACAGGACGGTGGGCAATGATGTCGCTATCGTATTTCATCTGCTTTTTTTTTCCTTCTCGGAATGAGACACTGGGAAATATTTTTACAGAAATCCTCGTAATTACGAGATCTTTTTTTTCTTCTTTTGCGAATGCCATGCGCAATGAAAAGTTCACAAAGACTGTTGCTATGTGACTGGCAATAAAAAAGGATTTTGTGTCCTCTGTATTTACACAGACATTTTAAAAGTAACTTTGATCGTCTCTGACATTTTTTTAAACATCAACATATGTTGCAAGTTATGAACTTTTAACTTTTGCAAAAGTTCCACTGAAAGCGACTACAAAGGGACTTTCATTTTGTGAGTATTTTGGTGGCCCATTTGGACAAAAGCGGGAGTGTTTCCATGAGCACCAGTCCAGAGGGAAGAGGGCTACTTCAGGATGGCTTTTGAATCCTTTCAAATCCTGCACTTCTCTCCATCTGTTGAATGACCAACCTTCTGTTTTTTCCCCCCTTGCTCTATCCCTGTTCATCTTAGCTTTTTCTTTGTTCTTCGGTTGTTTTTCTCCTTTGCTGATCCTGCCCCAGTATCAGCCATAACCACAAAATATACATTAAAAAAATATAATTCTCCCACTAACGTACTCACTCTTCTTGATGATGGTCTCGTTTGTTAATGAAGGTCATATAGAGGCATCGGTATTAAATTTAGACAGTATGTCAAACACAACCTCAGTCCAAGGCACCATCGGCTTTGTATAGTGTTTACGGCATATTATAGATGTTTTGTCTCCATTCTTCAGTCCTGGAAACAAACGTTGCGATCTTGAGGATTCAATTATGCAGATCTTGGAAAACCCCTTGAGAGTGCGACTGTGTGGGTTCAAATACATATTTAGAATGTGTGAAGGAGGGCGTGTTCAAGCGAAAACACAGTGTCACAAGTTGCTCTTCAGAGGAAACTAGGAAAAGATGGCCCAGTATTGGCAATCTGACTCATTGAACATGATTATTTTTGTCAAATTCAAAATGGATATGTCTTCACCACAACTCTACGACCGACACTGCTGCTCAATATCTCTATTAACAATGGTGTGGATAGGCAGATCTGTGAGTGTATGAGTATGCATTGTGCATGCGTGTGTCTGTGTGTCCTTTAAGTAGTAGTCCTAAACCTTTTTTTGCTCTTGACCTATTTTGAGCTTCAGTGAGTCACTTGAATACATTGGCAAGGTGTACAGAGAGAGAGAGCTACCGGTGAGTAAACCTTTCAGTGACTCCTCTGCAAACCTCCCCTCTCGTTAAATCTTTATCTTTTGTTACTGGAGCCCAAAAGCACTCTGTAAAAACACACAGGACACTAAAACCAGGGAGCTTTTTAATGCAGGTGTTCTGTCAAATTCACAAGCGGGACGATGTTTCAAAAAGACCACTGCCCTCGAGCAAGGCTTTTTGTAAATGTCCGGATAAAGTAAAAATGTCAAAGCCTTAATGGACTGGAATGTTAATTGAGGCATTTATCACAATGTTGAATCAAAGCTTTCACATGGACATGGAAACGGGCTGCCTGGACCTGCACGGCCCTGCCGGGAGTCCCGGGGGCATTGTCAGCGCAGCTTATGTCGAGTATCTGTTTCAACACCCCGCCTGAGTGCTGCGGCCTTTAGGGGTTTCTCTTCTCGACCGTTTGTAAATGAAAAATGAATAACAACTCGATGTAACTAATGAAATGCAATGTAGTTATTTCCTGTTACAGTGACAGAGAAGAACAAAATTAGGAATTTGACTGGAATTTGGCCAACCCAAGCAAGTAGCCTGCTTATAAATCACCTTCCTGTACAGTGGAATGAACAAGGGGTGTTGCAGAAATGAAGACCATATGGATGCGAAGCTATACGAAGATATAACTGTCTCTGAATGGAATCAAATAACAAAGTTAATGTAATTCTGTTGAACAATTCACTCACGTTTGTGTACATGTCCCAGTGTAAATTTAGAAGGATATCTGTTGGCCAGTATCTCGAAAACAGACGTGGACTCTTTAATGTTACCGTGGGCTCGTAAGTTCAGTACAGGGCTCGTCCAATTACTTGGTTAGACTTCGTGTGGTGATTTTCTACATAAGTCGAAAATACGATGCTTTTTTTTCCAACTGTCCTATTGTTCTCTTTGTATGTCGCGGCGTATAAGGAAATGTGAATTGTATCTAAGACGGGACTTTTTTGATCACAGGAGCTGAAAATGTCATATAATTATGACTCAAGATCCGTGACAACACATTTGCTGGAGAAGAATCCTATTTATGTTTCAGGATCCTAACGAGCTGTGCAGCTTCATCAGGCCTGGCGATAATGGCCTACAGGTTTTTCCCATTAAAAAGGAATTAAATGAAAAAGAATATTTTGCACCAGTTCAGTTCTCCTGGTTCTTCACATACAGAGATGGTTTAATAATGAGGGTTTTTTTTTCTCCTCCTCTTCCTCTTACAGTTTTCATACCAGCACTTCTTGACTGGCACATTCATTATGTTAATACCTGCATCGCCGCCACCATTTCATAAGTGAGAATCATACTTTTCTCAATTTTAATGCCAGTCGTGCTTTTAGCCATGTTTTTGAAAACCCTGTAAATTTAGCCCGATAATCAGACATTTCCATTTAATTTCATGTCATCATTCAGGCTGACTCCCTGTTCCTGTTAGCTGTGCTCTCTCTGGCAAGGGTTGTCTTTCTTTTGCTCGTACCTATCAGATGCTATTTTCAGTCGACTCGACACGGATGCTGCAGCAGTTAACGTTTTTTTGAGTCGATCGAAGAAATGTGATTTTTATACATAGATTTCTTAGAGCCAATAAGATCCAATTTCTTTTTTTTTTTCCAGGCCAAATAAACACCTCTGCATTTCTCCCCCAGCATTTTATTCCTGGCAATGTATTTAGACCTTCATGTTAGCAAAAAAAAAATGACAGAATTAAGATTTATTTGTTGTCAATGTAATGTGTGGGTCCTTTAAAAGTAAAATTGAACATTCTAAGTGAATACACCCAACTAATTCAGAGGTCTGGGACCAGGCTAATGTTATGTTCTGTAACATTTTAGTAAATAGTTTAGGCACTAGAACTCTAAATCCACTGTGAACAAAAAAACAAAACATCAAATCGATTCAAGTGAACTAAGAAAACACATTTTTGCGGCTATTGTGTTTATAACTTGCAAAGGTTTATCTTTCTCTGTAAATGTTATTTATGAATCTTTCATTCTTGTGAATCTTCTTGCTAAAACCTTGCTTAGCCTACTAAAAAACTGTTAACTAAAAATAGCAAACTTTTCCTCTTTATCATTATTATTATTATTTTCTATTATCTTGTTTTATATTTGTGGTATTTACCATTACATTGCTTGACATTCAATTGTAAATAAATAACTGCTAAACTTTGTTTATTATATCAACTGTTGGTGGTGGAATCACTTCCACAGCCAGATGATCATGAATATGAATAAATAGTTGTTTTTTTTCTTTTTATATATTGTATTTTTCTCTTTCAAGGAACACATATTTACTCACTATTGGTTATTAAATTTTTTAAATTGCTGGCTGACAAACACTCCATGTTTTTCTTTCATGAATCTTAAACACGCTTCAGCTAAGGTTCACTCGATTTTAGCATCAGTCTGGTCATCGACTGGAGCCGAGAACTTTAGCTTTTCTCTTTTCTCAGTCACACTCAGGCGTAATCTACATTCCAGTGCTCGCATGGTTGAACGTCCAGCTGTTACAGCATTTTCCCTGCTAATGGCGAAGGAGTCAGGCAGTGTTTTTCTCCTGATAGCTCTCCTGAACAGCAGATAGAGAGGCTCCCACTTACAGATGTTTGTGATCATTGCTCCAGTGAGATTAAATAGAAGTGAGATGGAGGCCACAGGGCCTGTATTGGTTTTGGAGAGCGAGCAGGGGCTTCGATGGAAAGAAGCTCCCTCATCTGGCTGGACGGACATCTCCCATGCGTCGGGGAGTTCGGGTGTAGATGTGCTACAAACGAGGGATGGATGAATAAGCTTCAGGGTTCATGGAAAAGTTCACAGACTGAACAACAGCGTTTAATATGTATCGTATGAGTTATGGTGTTGTGGTGAATTGGGGTCCCTCCAAAATGTCAGAGTTAAGGCGCTCAGAAATGCTTTTGTCAGTGATGTTATTTCCTCAGGGGGAAGAAAGCCATCTGGGCTTTAAGATGTCAGACATCATGGATGTATTTATGGTGTGTGCGTGTGCATGCGTGCATCAGTGTCTTTTTTTTTTTTTTTTTGGTAACGTATGGGCTGGTTTTTGTCTGCAACGTGTACATCTGTACAACCTCTGCTTAGTTACGACAGTATACTGCCTGTTGACAAATGTATTTTGATAGAAACACGTTAAGGGCTGCAGCTAAATGTAACCATCATGATTGTGTCAATCAGCTTCAGATGTGCTGCTAACGCTGTCTTTATTCTGTTTGTGCCCAAACGCATCAATGTGGTGGACAATGTTAAAGAGTGACTTGCAGAACAAAGATAGAAAAGTCTCCCAAAAGAGGGAGAGAACTGACTTTTGTTCAATTTGTCATACAGAAGCAAATACACAAACTATTGACGTCTGTCTTTGTACGCCATTCCTGACTCTGAGAATGCGGCCTTATTACCATGTCGCTGTGCCAAAAACAAATTCCACTGACCCGGATCATTGATGGATAAGCGTTAGGATTATTGTCAACAAATCCCATGAGAATTTCAAAACCAACAATGAATTTTTCCGCTGACAAATAGTGTCTGTGTTGCTCTGGGTAAAAGAACTCTATTGTCCAAAAACTAATTAAAAAGACAAATGAACCACACTGTTGCACTGGGTGACATGTTCCTTCATTACCATGAACACACACACTGTAGTTCACTTTGACTCAATCCTGCTGCTGTAAATATTCAATAAAGGCCGAAATGTGTATTAATCCACGGCTGAAAATAGTCCCCAACAAATGCACAATTTGCACCGGTTTGCGTAATATTTGCTAAAAACTACAGTGCCCAGCTGTTTTTGACTTGAGATTTAGGAACAAATAGGCTTGGGGCCACACACATAGTAGGGAAATGTGAGAACTATGTACAATAAATTGCTCAAAACGCACCTTTTTTAGAACAGTTTGATGTCATGTGTTGTGCTACCTTGTTGCTTTAGAGTGATTTTAATAATCTAGAATATTATTAAACCTGTTGTGTAAAGCATCTTTCTTGAAATAATCTCTATAAATAAAATGTTTTATTACAATATCAGCATTAATCAGAAAGTACTGATATGTACTAACACATTTTTAACATTCTTTTTAACGATTTTTATTTTGTTTGTCTTTTCATTGGGTTTGTTGTCAGTAAAGATACAATTTTCCTTTGTGAATGTAGGACAGATGCTGCATATAGTCTTACAGTGCCTAAATGTTATGCTGCTCGGCATCAGCTGCTGCTCAAGTAAAAATGACTACATGCAGGTAACAATCTGCTGCATTATTATTCCAATAGGTCATCTGTCATTCAGTAACAAAGCCTGCTTTGTTGAATTTACCCAAATGTAATAACTGTAACATTACTTTTGGACACGACTGCTCAGCTTGCTCATTCTAGACAAATACAATATAATACTATAAATTATTTAATACAATCCAGCAGGAATATTTAGATCAGGATTATAGATCAGCCTCTGTATTACAAACACATGGTGATACAAACACTGAGTGCACATCCTGCAGAAACATATTTTGTTAGTAGTTGAAATGGAGGGGAGCTCTGAATTTTAATGTCGTATTCTGAATTTCGTTCTCTGAATGTGTATGTGCGTCCGAGAAACACAATGTTGTGATAAGTGTTGCTATAAATGCACATCTTGATACAAAACACTAGGAGAGTTAACATCCTTCAGTTCATAGTAAGAGATACATATTTTACGTACTGCCCTTTTTAGATTACCGGTATATTATTATCATATAATCCATTGATATTTTTCCACCCAGATTAATTTAAAGTACTGTATGTAAAACTACACAGGATCACCAGCGTTAACAAATAAGGACTCTTTTTATTTGAAATTGTTCACTTTTTACACACTGACAGTTAATATACACAAGCCTTTGTGGTCCCTCTGGCCCGAGACGTGGTCAGTAACAATGGGCCTCATTCATTAATATGTGCGTAGGAAATGTTCTTACTTTGTGCACAAATAAGTGTGTCCGCACAATTACCGTCGGATTCATGACATCTGCGCACTGGTCAATATAGTTCTTGCCACTGTGCGTCCGCTATTTGCGATTAGCATACAGCCACGGCCACATTTCTCTGTATAAGGAAATACTTTTTCCCGTTGGTGAATTATGGAGAAAGCAGTGAGGTTGTTGGAAAAGAGAAGCATGGTCCCCAAAGCAAAACATCAAAAGTTTTTCACAGATGGAAGAAATTGAAACAATAGTGTCCCAAGTTGGAAGCCAGCACCCTTTTATCGAAATGTTTTCACGGGAGCGACGATGGTAATGGCGCTAGAAATAGGTGGGACTATCCGATTATTATAGGCAATAAGGGCATTAAGTCTTAAGTCAATCCAAAACTGTTACATTTCAATATCTACATTCTCTTATACTCCCTTGTAAGTTAGGACTAAAAGAAAAATAATGAAAAATATTGATGATTCCTGGATTTTAGTGTAAAATGCACAGGTTTGTGAATGAGGCCCAATGTGTGCTGGATATCAACGAGAATGGCTTATGGTAGATGGGAAGCACAAACACACGC
>CALSCE010009506.1:3167186-3197072 GCA_943593645.1 Bovichtus variegatus
CACACACACACACACACACACACACACACACACACACACACACACACTCACACAGACACATCCAAATACACACATTCACATACACATGGACAAGCACACATGCAGAAGCACACACACATACACACACACACACACACATACGGATATGCAAGGACAGATACAAAAACACACATCACGACACATACTCTAACAATCTAACACAGTCTAGCCATCTAATGTAGACATCAACAGAGGAGGGGCTTAAAGTGCATACAGGAACAGAGGAGGGCCTTGCTCGCTCTTTTTATCAGTAACAGCCTTTTAAATTATGAGCGACAGTAATCCTCCACTAAAGCAATGATCTTAGTGCCACGCTGTATCTTTACAAAAAGCATATCCCTACTGTATGTTTAGCTCACACTGTGCCTTGCATCATGAAATAACGACACTGCATAGTTCACGGGGTTAGTCTTATACATTATTGCGGTACAATGTAGGTCCAGGTCCGGGGTCCGGATATGAGCCACAGGCTGCAGGATGGCACAGAAAGCATGTATACTGTAGCCCAGGTTTTTCAGTGGGATTAGAGAAATAAATCCATCATGAGAGCGCCCAATGCTTCGCTGCCGTCCGGTTTAGCTTTAAATTTGGGATAATCCATACGAGGAGAGGTGAGAAGATGTTCCTGGATGCATAGAAGGAGTTTAGATGCTGACACGACTCCTTGGCCTGGTCTGGGTGAAGCACATGTTTTGGTCCTTGACAGGAGGTGGCAGAACTTCCCGGGTGAAACAAGTCAATAAGGGGCAAAAAGGAGTTGTGGGTGGGAGGTCCTGACAGGGCCTGGGGCCGGGCGGAGCAGTGCAGCGGGGAGGGTATGTGTGTGGAAGAGGTTAGTGGTCGAGACGTGGTTAATATGAGTCGAGCGGTGTGTGAAAGAGTTGCTGATGGCGGCCGCCACCGCCGCCAGGTGAGCAGGTATGATCTGCGTGGTCAGAGGCGGACACTGGCGCTCCTTATAGAGGGACATCTTTAACTGGTAGAAGAAAAACAAGATACAGTCATTACAGTCTATATGTACACAGGGTGGACAAAATGACTTAAAAACATGATGACAAAGACCCGATCTAAATTAACGTTGCAAATTCTGATACAATCATATTTGCTTGGACTAGAATTTTTTTTATTTCATGTTTTTTTTATACTTTCAACACTACAGATGCCAAAGCTAAATTCTGCAAATGTAAATCGTCTTCTTAACACAAGCTAGAAGGAACGTTTCCTGAACAAAAAACGGATCAAGAACTATTTGATCGAAGTAAATAAGTTCGCAAATCTGAGCAGACAGTGTACAAGTGTTGGTACTTGTTTGATATTTGGTGCTCTACACACATTTTAGTCACTTCCAAAAAAAATACTGAGGCTCAAAACCAAGCAAAATTTTTAGAAGGCTACGAAAATAATTAGCCAATTATTCAATTTTATCCACACAACAATTAATCCACAACTATCTTGATAATCAAGTCATAACATAACAGACATTTCCTGTTTCCAGCGTTCCATTGTCAATTAAATATCCTGGGTTTGCAGAAATTTCAATTTGATGTCTTCAGATTGCCTGTTTTGTCCGACCAAAACAAAAAACAGGCAATCTGAAGACATCAAATTGAAATTCTTAAAACATTTTTTACTACTTTGACATTTTAAAGTCTGCTCTTTATTGTGCAGTTTATCTGTTTTGTTGTCGTGATCTTCCAGACTGTTTCGCTGTTACTATCCTGGACCAACAGAGACAACATGGTGGTGTCACAAACATTAGATTTATTAGAAGAAAGATGAATAGACAGGAAATGTAGCGGCTGAGGACACTGCTGCTGTAGTGCAGTCTGCAGGCACAGAGAGAGTTGGGGGAGGGGATCGAATAAGTGCCACAAATTAGCTGCTAATTGCTAAAAGAGTTGATCTGTGAGACACTACAGCTTACAGTGGAAACAGCAATAGACGTGTTACATTATACACAAAATGTTACAATCGCTGAACCAATGGACCTGCAATTTAGACACAAAGCGTTTTGGAAACATTTGTTGAATCCAGACGTCTTTTATTTCTGACAAATGCTGCTATTTTGTGGCATTTTGTGTTTGCAGTGGTGATTTAGTTATTCCAAAATCAAAGTCCTTTTATTTATTTTTTTGCACCTAAAAAAATTGAAGACCAGCTTTAAGCGTGCGTATAAATTATATTGTTTTTTATTGAGACGGAATAAGAGAGAAGGAATGTAAGAAACGACAAAACGGGGGGGAAAAAAAGCGCTCAACCTTCAAAACCAGCCTAATAGGGTGAAAAGGTCACCGAAGTTATCTGGCTTAATCTTCTGTATCAGTAATGGAAAATCTACGGTCTCACAGCACCGCGATGGCAGCCGTTGTCATGGGTTATCAATCACTGACTCAGGCATCGTAACCCTATGGGAGGCATTCTTTGCTCTCCACTCATCAAAGAAGCTTCTCGCCGTTAACTCAGTCAATGATGGGTTTCAGAAAAAGTCATTTCCCTCACACTGGTAACCCCCGCGCATTGTCTCGGCAAACAGTGGGTGTGATTAATGCCTTCCCTTGAGAGTTTCTGTAAAATGGAAGATCAGGCTCTCCTTTATCTTTTTCACATTGAATCCACATGGCTCCTTCATGCATCCTACCAATCCTGCCTCATGTAGCACTCAAAAACAACTTTTGGAGTTTAAGAAGGGCGGGGGGGTTTGCCACCTTAGGACAGTGAGTACCAGATAGTTCAGAATTTGAAAGTCCTTTCAGTTCACTTCTCTTTTTCTGTGGTTTGTACACTTCCCTGACACATATTTGGCCTCGATGCAGAAGACCACACGCTGAGCTACTCCAAATAAGTTAAAACCGACATTTACAATTACTTATAAATAGTATTCCACTCCGGTCTGCATTCCGCCTCCAGCGTGCTGGCTCAGAGAAGCCTTGATACATGCCATTTTTGTCAATAAAATATCAAGTTTTCAAATTAAATCCCGCTGTGCCCTGCCAGGGATCTTTAATAAAAGCCGGGTAACAGGCGAACCTGTTTATGAAAGTTGACATTTTATTGAATTAGATGACCTCAAGTGGATTGAGTATGCCTTATCAAAGAACAGACACCTTAGAGGAGGTGTGTTGGATTTTTTGCTGATAAAATAATAAACGTTAAACTGCCAAATTTCCGCATGCACTTCGGTCCAACGTGCTCTCCCATGCAAACAGAACAAGAAAGAAGGGTACAGATTGGGGTTGGGCGCAGACCTGTGGTTTTTTTATTTGACTGCAAACTGCAGAAACGGGAATGGACGAGAACAGGAGAATGACAATGAACACAGTCTCAGATTTGAAACAATAACTGTTGCTCACGGGTTCATACGTCCGTCTTTTAAAACTGAGTCACTGTGATTGTTGTGTCGACACCAGGACTTTCGTCTCTGATAAGATGACTGAAGTGTGCAGTGACTCACCGGCTGCTTGGTCTGGCCTTTCTGCGGTTTGCTGTAGGGGCTGTATTTAGGTTTGGCTGGTTTACCTGCCGCTCGGTCTTTATGACGCCGGCTGCTGATGTGCTGTACGGAGACGGAAAAACAGTTTCAAATGAGGCAGACGGGGTCACAATAGACGGAGTCACAATATACAGGCAGGCAGGTTTCAGCACATTACTCTACTGTGGTAAAAGCAGCAATAATAACGATCGAATGAATGTACAAAAAGGATAGAAAAAGTGCAACCATTTTTTATTCTGTGACTTTATATACATGCCTAAAATCAACATTAGCCTGAGTGAAAAATGTCCCCGACCTTCACAATGCTTTGGAACTAATACAGTTTGGTGTTGCTGTGGCCAGAGGTTACCGAGGCAAGTCAGGAAAGTCGAGGCAGAAAAAAGAGAATCCCCTGTCAAGCGTTTCAAGCTGCCTCCGTTGTTGCCTCCAAGGAGAAACGAGGCCCGGCTGCTGCTCTTAGGAACATGCATTTCTATTTCTGAATATTTGCCTTTGCTTTTATGATGGCTGAACTTTTTTCAAATAGCCACAGCCCTAACCCTAACCGCGACAACCGCAGACACCACACAGAGGAAATGCAATGCAGAACTGGTACCTGGTCGTGTCTAGATGGTAATTCGCCGATCGACAATCTATCCTAACCTTAACCAATCGAGGGCAATGCCTAACCATAACCATTTCACAAGAAATTTGCAAGTCAAGGGTTTCCATCTAGACCCTGGTACCTGGGAAATGTACATTTCACAGCGATCGATCAGCGAAAACCGCCTCGGAGTCAATAAACAATGTTTAGTTAGCAAAATTGCTCTATTCATCATGTGATATTGCTACATTTCCTTTAATTTATGATACAACCCACTCTTTTTGGTTTGGTTATGAGATTAGATTAGATGGATAGCAGCAACCTGTAGTGTACAGGTTGCTAGAAGGATTGAATGTAGCCACGACGGCAGAGTTGCCCCCTGCTGCCACCCGTTCAAAAATCCAAACGCTCATCTTTTGGCAATCTGATCATTTTTGATATTTCTTTGTGTGCAAGAGGAAAGATCAGAGGGGTGGCAATCTGCTAAAAATACTGCTCTAGATGTGGCATCTTTCTCTGGAAATTCCATAGAAAAAACTGTGAAAATCGTCATTACCCTTTTATGACATAGGTGCTGTGACGCTTTATAGATGCCTGTTACCTCAGCCTCGGGCTGGATGCCATTTCAGGGTAGATAGCTTATCATGCGTTGAGGGGGGAACCTGACCAACAGAGAAGGAGGGGGCCCGACTAAAAATACACCTCCTGTCTCAAGGCGGAAAGTATTACAGCTTTAGAGGTTTTATTGCGACTGGAGCCACCCATGGTGAAAATTACTGCAGTTATGGCACTGCAAAGTACAGTGCAGAAAACATTTACCAGATGACACATAATGCTCATGTTAAATACAGTATTTCACGTTAAGAGAATGCAAGTAATATGAAGCTTGTTTTAATGCTGAAGGACTAGAGACAACCAGTGGATCTGAATAAACAGGTAAAATACAAGAGTCAGGAAAGACATACACATAGTGAAATCCTCTGTAACCTCGAGCCAATAAATAATTCAGCGTGCGTACACGTTGACAGCAAAAGTCAGATTTCTGGCTGCGTCTGAATTTCACAAGTCCTTGCAGTGGATTTAACAATCGCACTGTTCTTCTGGTTTCAAGCTGTAACTGAAATTTGTTTGGATTCTTTTCACTGAGAATTGCTGATGTTTTAGAAGTACTCAGTAAAAGCCCCTGCATGAAAAATTCAAACAAAGCCTGTCTATTTTCAGTGAGAAATCTCAAGGTTAGCTCAGACAAAACCGAGTCGTTTTCAAGTATTGTAGATTAAATTCCCTCCGTGACAGAATGATCAGCAGCTACAAGAAAAGAAGATTTGTGGGCTGCCCCGAAGCAACAACCAGGAAAGACATTCCTAGGAAGAGTTTACAGCCAAGCCACACAAAGGGAAAATATCACGAAGACATCAGATTATTGTCAGCGCTCCATAGTAACCTGATTTCCTGAACATGATGCAAACTCAAAACTCTTTTCCTTATTTGAGAAGAGGGATTTGGAGAAATCTGGTTCAGTAAGCTTTACTTCTGCTGGAGAAACCTAATTTATGGTTATGTATGCTCGACCAGATTTCCTATGAGTTTTTACATGACAGGGAAAGCTTTGCTGTGACCGCAGCGCAGCAGGATGAAAGAAAATATCCTTAATAGTGGCGGTGCATCTTTGTATCCAAAATAGTTGGTAAATGAATCTTAATAAGTAGGTTTTCACAAGTGAACATCCAAAGCACTTGTAAAATGAAGACACACGCACACAGTAAATGTGGTGCTTGAAAATGTAAGTGCATCATAAGAGAAGAAAATAAGATAAAGAACACACTGGGTAGGAAGGACCCATCGTTTTCATACTATTTCAAGTCATAATGTTAACTTTGAAAAAGGCCTATTTGTCTGCACTTGTAGAGCAACGCCCACATTTAAGTGATCAGACCTTAAGGGTGTGATTTAAATCTTCCCATGAATTCTGTTTCACTCCGTTTGACTGTGACATTTTAAAAGAAAAATTTGAACATTTATGACACAAAAATGATAAATAGACAAATTTGTTATAACGGATAATGATAAAATGTAGCAAAATATTACTCCATAACCCAGTAAAACCCATTACAATGCCGTGAATATTCCAGTTAAATCCGTGTCTTTTCCTTTGCTGAATCGCTCTCATTTGCTTGAAAACTTCAGTTAAATAAGCTTGTTTTTTTTGTGCAGGGAAGTTGGGTAGAAGTGTATCAGTGTTTGAGCATTTCAGAGTTTTCAAAGTCTTTGTCCGTCCCTCTCACCTGTTTTAGCTGAGTCTCTGAGTTGACATGCACATCACACGTCTCACAGTAAAACGTTTTGTTCTGCAGGCCCGTTAATGACTTGGTGATTGGAGCCAGTTTGCCTTTGACTCCCGACCGAGGGAAAGACTTGATGGAGCCCACGCCGGTCCTGGCCTCGAGCATTGTCTTGTGCTTCGTACCTGCAGGTTCAAACAGGAAGCAGCGCGCGGTCAGCACATTAACTTCACAAAATAGATGCTTGCCTGAAGGAAAGGTGAGATCAGAGGCTCATGTCTGTTATCCCTTGTCTTGTGTGGGAAATATGAGGGTCAGTGTGAAAGGGTGGACTTGTAAAATATCCTACAACATCCCTGATCAAAGCACAGAACCCCGTTAAACTCCTTCACGGCAAATGTCATGTTCGGACAAATCTCTTGTTTTTGAATGTCCCTGTAGGGCACTGTTTATCGTTGAGGTTTAGCTCAGCCTTTAAGGGACTGAGCTTGCAAGTGCAAACATCATTTTTATCTCCAGTTTGATTCCCTGCCAATACGGCTTGTGTCAACTTGCGCTCTTAAAACACGGCAGCACTCACACGCATTTTCTTCAGGAAATGCAATTCTAGATAATGATGATAAAAGGAACATTGCAATACAACAGCCACATTGCTAATGACAAGAAAAGTTATTTTTCAACCTGTTGTGGAGGGAGCTAGCTCCCCCTCAGTACTAACACTGTTCCGGAAATTCACAACGATTCAAACATCAGACTTTCACACAGGAGACCGGTGTTTGTGTCCCGTGTGAAATCAAATGTCAATGTCGGCTTTTTTTTAATTTTACGTCTGGAACGTAATTATTAACAAACGCACTTATAAAAACACAAACCATGATATTTTTTCTAGACCTAACAAGTGCTTTTGTTGCATTTTTTTCGTTTTTCTAACAGTTCACAACGTTAACCACGTTTTTAAAACTGCGACCGTAATCAGGGAGAAAATACGTTTCCCTCAAAACTGACTAATTGACAACGCAGTTCAGTTGTATGGGAAAGACATTTTTCACACACTTATCAAGACTGTCTTCCAGCAATGGCTCCAACTAGCTGGCAATGAAAGGGTCACGTACTCTCTGTTGCTTCCATCGAGGAGGAGCTGTCAGTGTGTTTGTGTGTGCCATGCTCCTGTTGATAGATCGTTCTTTGAATTTGTCTCTTGATCACGTTTAATAAAATGTTGTTTGTAAAATATTTATGTTATGAGGCAAAAGCAGTAGGAAATCCCTGTACATGAAGTGCAGATTAAAGACATGTATGACTCAGAGTCCCCTCTCATATTCCCACTGTGTGTGTGTGCGTGTGTGCGTGTGTGTGTGTGTTTTAAAGCCTGACAATTATTTTTGAAGACAGCCAGTATAACTCAATAAAGATGACAAAGAACACTTCAATACTGACGCTGTGTGACTTTGTAGAAATACAGCACATAACAGCCTTCTTCAAAAAAAAAAAACATCAGCTGAACAACAAAACAATTTCAACACTGACGCTGGTGTGTATTTTTTTTATGGAAACGGCATGACATGGAAAGGAATAATTACAGTTGTGGTGTTGGATGAGAAAAACTCCTTTGTCTTCTGTACAAATACCTCGTAATTACTAGAAATGCTCATGGGACGTTTACATTTGCATCAAATTTTGCACACATGTCTCTTACCGCTATTATGAGCCTCCAGCTGCGACGCCGAGTTGACCGCCACTTTGCACAGCGAGCAGTACAGAAGACGTCGAGCTTTCTCCTCCTCTGTTTCCGCGTCTGTCGCCACCTTGGGTTCGGCCTCATGCACCAGGTCTGGATCTGAGGTAGTCTCTGGGGCTATTGGTATAGCCACATGTGCCGACGTTAGCGTTGTGAGGGTCGTCAAGGATGCCAAGGGTAGTGCCGGTCTGAGCACAGGGGAAAGCGGTAGAGGCACTGCTCCAGGAAAGCCATCTGCAGAGAGGAAATTGATTGTTTGAGTTGAATCATTTGACTCCGTTCATCACTTAGATGCAAATAATCCTTGTAATGCTCAACTAACAGGTGGCTGAACGTGTTTTGTCAGACTTTGAGACGTGGACGAAGGAGAAAACATAGGCAGAAAAATTCAGTCAATACCAAAACGACCAAAACAAGCAGCAGAACAGTCCAAACCGGGATCAGATTTGATTTTTCCAGACCAGAAACAAGTGGATTTATATTTATGATGCTAAAAATACAAATAAATGAAATGTTTCCGAGCTCACAAAATGAGTGATGAGTTATTCAGAAGATATTTGATTATATGCCATGGTATGTATGAACATATCAAACAAATGCAATCTATATTATTGAGAGTTATTGACAAAATAATCGGACTTTTAATCCATTGTCAGCGCGTGTGAAGACATTAACATATCACACAAATAGCTGCTGCCCTCTGAAAGAAATGTCTCATATTTTTAGGCATGAAGACAGCCGTGGATCAATATGTTTGACTCATAGAATAACACAACATGTCAGTGTATGGAATACAGAGGACTTGCTGCCACATATACGAAAATCTAATTTTGCCTTGGGAGCACCACCTGATCGATGCCGATGCCTTTGAGTTCTCCGCACTCCAGCGTCACAAAATGAAGATCAGCCAGCCAGGAGAGCAAATCAATAGTGAATTATGTCATGCTTTTTTTGTGAGCCATTATATATGGTTCTTATTTATCCCAGTGGAGGTGTCGGCGGTCAGCGCAAAACTGGTGAGTTTGTTCGAGCAAAACCAGGTTCACTTCTGCCAAAGGTTGCAAAAATAAATCAGAGGTTTGGCGCAGCAGGTAAAAATTCCTTTTACACAGCAAGAGCTTCTGTTGAATGTTTTCTATTTATTCGAGGCGAGGTATTGAATGGCATCCAAGAATTGCAGTTTATTGCCATAACACTCTGGATAAAAGCTTCAGCTAAATGCTTTAAATGTATGTAAATGTATGCTTTGTCTTTCTTTTCTTCTGGTACTTCAGTGTTTGTGAGCATCCACTCCATTAACCTTTGAAATGGGTTTGAGGCACATTTATACTTGTCGTAATACTCTCCTCGTACAGTTGACTGACTCCCAACGGTGAAATTTGCGGCACTTTCATGAAACTCGATGACTTCTCTGAATACAGATTTTTTTTAAAGGAATAAACAGGAGCAGGTGGTAAAGAAATGTACAAAAAAATAGGACATTTGCATTGAATTGAAGGTGACAGCTTATTAGAAGGTTTGCTCCAGCAATATGTAAGAACATTTTTTTATTTTAATTGAATTATTTTTTTTTTTTTCGAAGGTTTTTTTTGAAAATTGAGTTTATTTTTTAAATAATTTAGTTTAATTTGATCATTTAGGAAGTGTGGAAAAAAAATGGAAGTTTCGGCAAAAAATCTCAAGAAAATATAAGAGTGGAAGGGGTTCAAAGTAATGCTGAGATTGTTTGCATTCTAATGTAATATGAACCATCCAGTAAGACGTTTTGTCATGAAAACTATTTGTTCTTTCGCGTTTGGTCTGAAGGCGCCGTAAGGGAAGCCCAAGCACTCTTTGAAGGAAACTCCTTTTGGCCGCTTGTATCCGTGATCCATTCTTTCCTTCATTATCCAAAGCTCATGTCCATAGCAGAGGGTTGAAACATCAACATCAGCGGTTAAATCAAGAGCTTTTGTCACAAAATCAGCTCCCTCTTCACCGGTGAACTTGAACTTCTTCTCTCGGGGGGGATTAGGATACTGTTTTACAAAAAGCCACGAAGAAAGCCATGTAGAAATTCAAGACTGAGGTTTTCAGATGCACAAAGTTAATTAGGCCTTTACATTTTACATTTAAACTGGACATTACATTTTGTCGTCAATGAAACTGCATTCAGCAGCTTCTGTTTCCACTCAGTTCTCAGTTCTTTTAGGCTGTTTGGACTGCCCCTGTCCGTCACATGACCAGATGACCTTCAGCAAGGGCCTCCATAGATTAATGTTGCCAGCAGAGGATTGAGCGTTGGTAGTGCAATGTGGTGCAGCTATGACTAATTGACCTCTACCCGTATCTGTGTGTGTTTTCAGTAGACGCGGCCTCTGGACTGATCTTCAGAAAAACATCTGGCATGAAAAGGCCATTATTCCAGGCTGTTACACTCAATACCATGACTGGAACATTTATTTAAAGTATCTAGACTCTGAAAAGGGATCAGTGACTTCAGTTATTAGTTGTGCCTAATTTATGTTCTGTTTAATTTAAGTTGAAGCTGAATACGCTACAGCCAAGAGCCCGAAAATCAAACCAGTCCTTCCAATTCACATAATATAAAAACTGCCGTTCTTAGTTTTAACAAGAACACAGTTATATGAATACAACAAAAGAAGACATGAGCCCTCTTACGTTTGAACTTCAGCTAAAGCAATACACCTTTTCAGGTATGTTGACAGTCATCAGTTATGATCAAACTCTAATGGTTTAAAAGACGTCAACGACCTAAGTGTAACTTTACATTACCATGTCCCATCAAGCCCAAGCCATTACCACAAGAACAATAATTAATCTGTGAACTATTTATGATGTGGCTGACCTTGTCACTCTTGATGAATAATGTTTATGCCACGAGCAGAGCGGCAGCGACCTCCTTGCCCCCTTCAATTAGCAACCACCTACTCCCAGTCGTCTCCGGTGTGCCAGGCATCAAAACAACCTGAAATCACAGCGATTAACTCACTCAATCTCGCCGGGCTCACCAGCGAGCAGAAAGCTGCCATCACACCTGCTTCTTTGGGCAGCTTTTCAATGGCACGGTCTGAGTGTGTTTCCAGAAAAAATGCAAGTAAAGGTTTGTGGTTTATGTGAGGCAGCAGGGTTTTGACTGTGAGTTGTCATTTAACTGCTTTTGGCAGATTCTCTGGTCATTGTTAAGGATAATGTTTTTGGTGCCACGTTGTCTTTGCTGTGACCTTTTTGCTTTTGTTTCTTTTTGAAGATGGTCCTAATTTTTTCTCTTTCATTTATCAATAGCTGGGAAGTATAATCTGCATCATTTTCTCACCAAGAACATGTGTCTCTGGCAAATACTGACCCTGCATGTGTGTTTTGTACAGCAAAAAGCAGGTGGGGAGAGTCAGGTGCTGTTATTAAGGAACACTCCAACATTTTGACAATCTGCTTGTTTGCTCTGACACATGGAGTCTGAAGATCGATATCAATTTCATTTTTTTGAATTCAGTAGAGAGATGGCTCCATGATTTGTTTATCCTAACTTAGCACAGCGACAGTGGGGGAAATAGCCTCCAAAAGTGGAAAAATACACCTTTCAACACTTCTAATATTGAGCATAAATGTTCATTCTTTAACCTTATCTCAACCTTGTAGCTTTTTACTGAGCTTTATAACTGCATCTCACAGTCTTCATCAGTGAATGATGTCTGCTAAGCTTGTTTAGTGTGAGTTTGATTAGCTTAGTTTAACATAGAGACATCAGGAAAGTAAAAAAAAGAATATACCCATACACACATAACTCCTCGTTCAACACAAACGTGTCACTTTCACACTTCTGCTTGTTTACAGATCAAACAGACAAGATAAAACTTGTCGGCTCCAGAGACGTTGTCAGGCATGTATGTTTACCTTTTCACAGAGCCAGGGGAGGCGAGCTGTTTCACCCTGATTCCAGTCTTTATGCTAAACTAGGCTAATCCCACCCTGGCTCCAGCTTCAGACTTAACCTACAGCCACGACTGACTACTTGTCATCTAACTCTCAGGAATTAAACCAATCGTTGTATTTCTTAAAATGTAAAACTATTCCTTCGGCTGACGTGTTAATACAGCTTTGGAGTTAGAAGACACTTTTGACACAGCAGAGATGGCTATCGTCTTGATGCTAAGCTAGGCTAAACATGTCAAGATCCTACCTCTGTAATAAATGTACAGAGATAAAAGAAAATGGATACCAAGCGTTTTGTCTAAAAGGACCTTAATGTGCATGCATTTTCTCCACCATGGCAGAGTAGTCCTTTAATTCTAGCGATAGTAAGGACTATACAATTCAGAGCTGATAGCTGTTTAATCTCTGTATGATGGAGTGAAGAAAATGTAAAATAATCAACAAGAGCAAGGAAAGGTTATATCTTTATCTGCCTGCTAATTACAAAGCCTGGTTGGTGAGGCCATTCCATGTTAAGACATGCATGTCTTTGCCCTTGTGTTGGGGTGAACCCTTCTACCACGGTGTCATTAAAGAGCCATTTGCTGTTGGGAGAGCAGGTGATTAAAGTCTTCTTTGGCTGGCCTAGGACGCCATGCACTCTGGGAAGCCTCCAGTAATCCATATCCCCAGTCTGTGTGACCTAACTGGCTCTGCAAGGCCCAGTTAAGAACTCAATCCCCTCTCATTAATGCAGGTAATGACTGTGATCAATCTAAAGTTGGTATGGGCGAGCGGGACCCGACAGCAAGGTAGGAGGAGAGAGAAAAAGGATGGAGAGGTCAGGTAAAAGAAAGGATAAGAAACAAGAACAAAAGATTTGGAAGGACGGAGCTGAAAAAAAGAAAGAGAAAAGTTAAATGAAAGTGAAAGTGGAAAAGTAAGCAAACTTTGAACCAAACAACATTGGAAAATCCTGTGTGTGAAATAAGGTGAACGAAAAAGGGGAGGTAGGCAAGGGACATGAGAAGGTGAGGGGAGAGAGATAACATTGAAAGAGAGTAATCGAGTATGGGACACAATTAAACAGAGAGAAATTGAGAGGGTAGGAGTGGTGAAGGCAACAAAGATGGAGAGAATCAAGAGAGAGACAGATCAGGACAGGTGCTGCGACCCTTGGAGACAGGACACCGCCTCTTTTCTTTCCTCCATTTGTGCCTCAGCCTCTCACGATTCTCCCCTGAGACTTGCTTGGGCGATAGACAAGAAATGCCACTCTGAAATCCTTCCACTCTACTTAGGCTTTCAGGCAATCAAAGGACTCCCCAGAGATCTGATTACCTTTCTCAATGAAGTTGGATTAGGCTCTTTAATTAAAATGATTGGGCCTTATTATATCCTGTCACAACTTAAAGGACAGAAATCCCTCATGGCTCTTGAGTTCTGTCAAATTTCATTTGACGTCTTTGATTTTCTTCACCCCCCCTCCCCTATTGTCAGTATTCAAAGTGGGTAAATGAGAAAAGAGTCACGGTTGAATATACCTAGAATAAAAGATTGATATGCTGAGAATTTGCATTCACAAATAAGTGTGCATCGATGCTTGGTATCATCTTTTTTGTTGAAGGGGAAAAAGCGACATTATCTCAGATATTTAACAGTGGCAAGAGTCACTGAATTGAATTCACACTGATTTATCTCTTTCCAATTTCACCCGAAAGCAAATGATCTGCAACTAATTTCTGTTGGGAAGTTTCTGCGGATGCACACCGGCATCCAAAATCCCCACAAATGAGAACATTTGCAGCACCGCACAGGTATAGAGCCAATCTAATCACACACTCATCAGGTTTGCTGCTGTCTCTGACGTCTGTCTGTAAGCGCTTTTTCCAACCCAGTGCGCATCTACGAAGACTCAGACAGAAAGGCAGTTTTTTTTTGGGTGGGGTGGCGAGGGCGGCGGAGGGCGTCGGCAGACGATGGGGACCTGAGGAAGAAGGCTGTGGAGGGAAAAAGCCTCAACTAGCCTCCTGCCTCCCTGCAGCCTGCTCCATTGTACAGCTGCTGTCAGTGCTGGCATGGCTCCCCTGACAATCTGCTCTTTAATAGCTAATATCAGGGTACATTTCCTCAGGCACTGGACTGGAACTGAGAGATGGCGGGCTGTGCTGTGGGCATTTCTCTCTCTCCTTCTTTGCCTTTCTCGCTCTATCTCTACTGTCTCTGGCACTGCCGTAAGGACACACAAACACACGCACACAAACTTGACAGGCGGTCGCTGAGTCACCCGGCTAATCTATACTATCTCGCTGTGTCCAGCTGTCCATCCATTTCAGAACAAACACAAGTTGAACGACGAGGAAAAGGACGCGGATGCTCGGTGCATTTTATGAAATCTACCCTGTGATTACCCACTTTCAGGCAAACTCAATATTCCTTGACGACGCACTTCTGTTCTTCGCACATAAACTTAGACTGCCCTGAGCAGATGGACTAAATGAAATTCAAAAATGAATTTCCTCCATTATGTTGTGTAAGAAGTTGTCTGTGTTTAAGCATTACACCCAAGCAATTCCTTTTTTTTTTTTCTTTTTCTTGCATCTGTTGTTACGGAGGCTTTCCTGAGATAATATACTAAAAAAACTGGAAAATAATATGCCTACACCATTAAATATCATACAGGAATCAACTAAGCTTCAGCTTAATGTAAAGAAGTTTTATTAATTCCAATTTAATTCAACAGCCTTAATAGTTTTCTTTTTCTGAATATTTCAGAAGTTATGAACATCAGCTGCTCTGAGTCTTTTGTCCTGAGATGAAGAGCTGAATGAACGTACTGCTGAGAGTTCGCTCTACTCATTGAATAAAAGGGGAAACTCCACAGGTTGTACACATCTGTTTACAGGTCTTGGGGATTACTACTGCATATGTTAAAAAAGTTGTATAAAGCGTGTTGTAGCTCCAGAGGGAACTGTGTCTGATAAATTGCCTCAAGTGATGTCACTTGAGTCAACATTGGTTGGGTCGAAACACTACAAGTTTGAAAATGTAAAAAAAATCTGCGTATGTGTAGTTAAAAGGAATTAGCTTGCCAGGCCTCTGTAGCCCGCTCCTCCTTCTTTACACACCCGAAATCTACAACCAAACTGTCGGTGGTCAAGTTGCATTGTGGGTAATGTAGGCAGCAGGTTTTGACAGGGAAGAAGAATGTGTGGATTAAAAAAGACTATCTATGGATCCTTTCTTTATAAAACTGTTCATTGTGAGTCCAACAATGTTATACTTTTAAGTTTGAAAGAAAGACATTTAGCACAATAGCATACTTCCCAGCATACTCACTATTAACAAAGAATTAAATCTCTTGTTTAATTCAGGAGCTGTTTTGTAATGAGGCGTATTTCTGAAACAAAATATAAGCAATCACCTTACATTGTTCCCGGCAGGGATATGTTGTACTTTGAAATAAAATGATTATAGACCAAATATGTTTTTCGCAGGTTATTTTTGAGCAAAGAACATTGAAAGCCCGCTCTGCAAAAGATAATAGAGCTCTCCCTCCATGTTTGTTTCTGCCTCCTCTCACTATGGCCATTACTCTTCCCTTGAACTCTGCTTTTTCATTAGAGCCAGTTTGGTGCAACTGATATACCTTCAAATACTTCTGCCTTACTGATAATGCAGCATTCACAGGCCTAGACAATTAATTCTTCTGACATCTGAGAACATTAATATTCATTACTCAGTGCCATTTGTGACAAACCGCCGCCCCCGTGCACTGTAGATACGATAATGAGATGGTGCTGGATTTTTTTTTAAGGGCACTGAAATGATTAATAGCCGTTTGTCTGTTTGGTTATAGAGGCTTGTTGTTAAAGGTCTCTCGAGTTCTCTGCCTGTGTATAATGTGTTTACAATTTGGTATTTTTCTGTAAGTGCATGTTTAATGTCAGGGCCGTGTAGAGTCAATTACAGATGGGTTTCTCTGTGCAGGTACAGTGGAAGGAGGTACATGTCTGTCTTTACTGCTAAGCACTCCAGTTATACATGCGTATTGTGTTGGGAGGGACTATGCACCGTATAAAGAAGGCTACAAATGCAACTGTTCACTCAATATGGATGCAAATACCAAAATTAAACTAATAAAGCATGCTCTTTAAAGCCTTAACGCACACTTATTGAATTTCACCTTTAAATATGAAAAATCTTCTCCTTCTTCACTTTCAGAAATCACCAAACTACTTTCTAAATGCCGTTATTCATTTGAACATTTGCAATGTGAAGTGCACTGCAGAAATCACACGTTTTTACTTTTCGTCTCTAAAATCAATGCTAACTTTCTCTTGATGCTCTACAAATACGTTGCCTTTGTCTGAATAAGTAAACATACACACACACACACACACACACACACACACACACACACTGCTCTGTTTGTCTTGATTGACTGACAGAGACTCTGAGATGATAAGTGTGATTATCAAATAACGGCTCATTATGGAGAATAGTGTTTTGAACACAGACAGGCCTCTCATAACCTGAAAACAAGCAGGATGAAATAATATTTCATAACAATAACCTTAATGTTTAGCATTTAATTATTTCACAATTTGACAGTTATATATTGAGTCAGATTTATTTTTTTAATTATGTTTTATTTAATCATTTCATATTGAACACTTTCCGTCCCCATACCTGGATTGTGGTAGCTAGATATCCAAGTAAATTCATTTATGTAGTCACTATTAGCTCCTCGTTGATATATTAATGATATCATGTGCAATTCAGATGTAAAAGCTGATATTTAAAAAGTAAACAAGGAAAACAAAAGAAAAAAGTTTTGCAGCAAAGTTCTGCATGAATGTTTTGCAGATGTGTTCATCACAGCTCCTTATTATGCTGATTAAAAAACATATTGGGGTGGATTGGCTGCATTATATTTCTTTCCAAAAATATTTGCTGCACATTGATTAGTTCCACGCTTCTTTCATTGAAACTTCTTTCATTGAAACTTCTTTCATTGAAACTTCTTTCTTTGAAAAGATGTCTGATTAGTTATTGAGTCTTGAATACTCAAGGATCCTAAAGCACACGAACAACCCACAGTTCAAGGCCTTTATGTTTTTGTAAAATGAAGAGTGAAAAAGAGTTGACATTGAACACACTGAAAATAAAAACTGCACAAAAGTTGACTCTTTTGAAAAGGGCCAAGTTGTAAATGACTGGAGTTATGCTTCCAAGATTTCATAACTATTTAGATTTAGATTTATTGTGTTTATTTCAAACATGTAACAAATACGTAAAAAAAAAAAATAAAAAAATAAGAGACATAGCCAACTCTCAGTAATCACAAATTCTCATCAACAACATAAAAGGAGTATGAAGAAGTATCCACTTATGGACATACCTTTCACCATTACTCAATCAATTAACTCAATATTTAGCATTTATATAGCAAGTAAATTACTTTTTGCTTCATACATTATTTGGGCAGTCTTAAATTCTATCAGACCCATGAGCTTCAAAGCATGGCACTTTGTGACATTATTACTTTAACTATGCTCATGCTTCTGTTTCGTAGTATGCATAACGAGTGTAAAGTGCTTTTGTGGCCACACCTCCACACAGTATTTCAGACACGGTAACAGCTGAACAACACAGGATGTGAAACGCTTTATCATTCAGAATGTGCTTTGTTTTTCCTAGAACTTCAACACTACTTGCCAACTTTTCACAAACTCTTATATGAAGGTTTACAGGTTTCTTGAGATTCAAGCAGTTTTCTCTTATGAACTCTGGATTATGTCTGGAGAATCTTTGTCCCGAGTTTACCTTTCACACATGGCGCTCACAACAGGAGGCACGACATGAAGCGGATTAGCCTACGGTCACATAGCCAAGTCTCTTGCTCTTCCTTGAATTTATCTGACCATTTTTTACTTCAGCCCTTACAGACAGAAGTTTTAAAATCTTGTCTCTCCAGTCAGACGTTTTCATTGCCGTTTTTGTGTAAATTACCCTTCTTCTTCACCCTCGGACGTTTGTTTTCTTCCGGTTTCACGCCGGCCACACGGAAACGTTTTCAACAGGTCCACTCGCTCGCTGTGAATTCTCCGGAGAGCGAGCGGCTCTATTCACACATGGGGTGAATTGGACATCACACGGACTTAGTATTAAGTATCTGGCAGGGTAAAGGCCGTTTGATGTCCGGTCCGAATGATTGGGACATTTGCTTTCTCACATACAACTCCTCCGGGGTCATTTTTAGATAATTTCAGGGATGCAGTGCATGTGGGAAAGGGTCTCTAGAGAGCTCCAAGATGGCAGCCAAAGGGTACATAACGTCACCTGAAAGCGCTCTTACGGTAAATGTCGACTAACTGCAGTGCGGATTAGCTCAGGGGTTGCTTGAGTGCAAATTGCTCCACTTAACGGTTTGACAGTATAGCAGCTTAGTAACTCTGGGATGCGAGTCTGAATGCTGCCAGGTATAAAGCTCTTAAAATAACATAAACCTGCAACCTATGTGATGTTGAATAAGTAGAGTTAAGTACTTGTTTTCTCTTTGAACTCAAGACAAGAACATTGTTAATATGTGTAGCATTTATGAGCTAAAATCACCCGAACATTCCCTGTGAGACATGATACGAATACCTGGTCGGAGCATCTGAACCGTTTAATGGTTCAGTTTTCACCTCGAGTGACCTTTAAGCGTCAAGCATGAATAGGTCAGACCTGACAAATAGGTCACGGTACACGATGAGCTCCAGAAATGTGCTCCTAATTTAAATACTTGTGGAACATTGGAAGAAGACATGGGCAGTGGTACGATTAATCCCAGAGTGCGACGGCTCAATGTGTTTCCAATTCCTTTAAAAAACGTCTATTGTTACAGTTGAAGGGGAAGACTTTCATTGGGCCAATTTCATGACATAATAACAGGCATCTTAAAGAACAGTACAGTGGAGGAGGCCGAGAAAGCAGCGCTCCTCAGCAGATGTTATCCCCTACAGAACCAATATTAAACAAAGCGGATCAAATTATTGAAAATAATTCGCATCTGTCAGGTGCTGGAAGTTGCAGTACTTGTTTGTTTACTTTTTCAATATGCTTTAAAGCAGGAGTTCCACCGAGAATAAAAATGGTCTTCGGCAGACACCTGGCCGAGATAACCGGATTTAAACAGCCACCTGGATGCGACGTGATGAATATTGAGACACGCACAGTCAGCACACAACAATGTGCATCGGCAAAAATCTAATTAAGAAATGGGATAATAGACAAAGTACAAATCTAATATAGGAGGCATGAGTTCTGCAGCACACAGTTGTATAAGTTGCAACGTTTTCGCAAAATGTCAGCAAAATGAAGAATTCGGTATGCTTCAAACAAACTAGTTTGTAGAACGTGTCTTCCAACGACATCTGAACATGTACCTGTTCTGAATGGCCAAACTTAAAGCCAGGATGAAAAGCCTTTCCCTCTTTGTCGCCACCCTGATCTCTCTCCAAGGGGCTCTGTGGCTTTTGTGTGTCTCTGCAGTGTCGACGCAATGAATTGCACCAACTGTCGATAATCTCGCACCCTTTAAGAAAGTCTCTCCTAAAGGTATTTGTGGTGTTGTATATGCTTTTAGGCGACAAAAGTTTTACCGTTATCTTCTTTCATACAGTGCTATAGTCTGCCTTAACGTGGCCTCACATGACCCAACAAGCATTTCGTTTGAAGCATACTGAGGCCCTACCTCATTCTTCTTATAACTGTCCGGTGTGTCCTGCAGAGATCTCTGAAAACAAATTCAATATACGAGCACTGAGTCAGTAGCCAGGCATTGGCAGACCAGCCAACACAGGGTTGATTTAATCAACAGTGAGTCCATCCAGCTCCTAAAGTGATTGCATGTTGTGTGCAGCAAATGTAAAATGTCAAAATGGAGGGTTTTCAAGGTCCAACATTCATTATCAACAAGGGCAGCAGCTACAAAAAGAAAACAACAAAGAACCTGTGTTGGGGAATGTGCAGCAAGCAGGAAAACACAAACCTTTCCTGTCAGTGCCGTTGGGGACCTGCGAGGTGTTGATGCCCTTGGCGGTCTCCCGTTTGGTGGTTTCCTTGGTGACCACTGAGCCTTTGAGCTTACTCTTCGGAGCATCCAGGGCTTTTAGCTTCTTGGCATGTTTCGTCCCCTTGTAGTGGGCCGTGGCCTGGCTCTGTGAGGAGAACAAATAACAGGCTCGATTTAACGCTGGGAAAGCAGCTAAGCATAGAGCCAGGATGAAATGAAATATGAAAACTAGAGGAACACAGGGAGAGTCAATGAAGCAGACGAAACATAATTAGCAGGGGACAGTTGATATGCCTTGCAGTCCAGCAAAAAGTGTTATCATTTTTTTTAAAAAATCTTCTCTTACAGAATGATTAATACACCAAGGTAAATGGTTTCTACGTGACTGGAGTGCTGTGTTGAGGGAATAACTTCAAGAGAGGTTTTAAAACATTTTACCCAAAAGACTATGAATTTACTAAAGCCGCATTTAGGAATTACAAATATTTCATTGTTCTTCAGCAATGATTTGCTTTAGAATGCCTGAATGTCCTTTTTTTAAAATATATATATATATATATATATATATATATATCTTGTATATATATATATATATATATATATATATATATATAGTTTTTGCAAAATCTATCCCTTGTATAATTTTTTTTCCTTCTGGTTTCCAGCCCCTGAATATATATGTTATGTTTTCAAATGTATCTGGCTATCCAAAATATACAGGGATGTTAATAAAATGACAATTCAGTGTGAATATGACGTACATTTCTTTATTAGTGTGTCAGTGATTCAGAAATGCGTGTGACCCGTGCTGTATAATTTATAGAGTGGCTGTTTGCTTTAAAGTCCAAACACGTAGCGCCACTAAGATTCACCTTCACGAAATACTAACCCAGGCACACAGAAGAGGGACATATGCAGAGACTTTGAGCTGTCCTTGTTTACCTTTGCACACGACCCTGCAAACTTTGCCTGTGGCAGGAAGGAAGGTATCAGGAGAGATGCAATTGCCTCTTGGAATAAATAAGTGCGCCAACCACGCATCCCCAGAAGACATTTGTAAGCATCTTTATTTATGGGCCACAGTGGGATACACTAAAGACTGCTGAAAGAGACCATTCCAGGTGATTCTCTCTGCATTACCATTCAAGCAAAACATTGTTCCTGTTTCCTTTTGTTCCTCTTCGGCAAATAAAGTCAATTGTTTTAGCCAGCGGTGGAAGAAGTACTCTGATTATTTAATTAGCAGGTGAACGCAATCACAAATCTCTGTGACTACTCCCAGCATGGAACTGTGCCATTAAAATCAACAATCTAAAAAATACAAGTAAAAGCCCTGAATCCAAAATGTCTCTAAAGTAAAAGCACAGAAGTATTATTAGCAAAGTGTATTCAAAATATTAAAAGTTAAAGAAATCGCTATGCAGAATGGCTACTTTTTAAGTGTAATATTATTATATAATATCATATTATTCTGTGTTTTTATCACTAACACATTATTATATTCGAATTATTCTAGTTCCACAATGAGGAGCCAATTTCAGATATTTCGCATACTACTGGGTAGATTAGTACTGATATCATATAAGAATGTGTTTTTTTTTTTTTTTATGTAAAACATATTAGTAGTATTATGTAAGGAGTGGAAGTATAAAATACATTTAAAAAATGGAAATATTCAAGTGAAGTACACAAGCATGTGAAAATTGTACTTAAGCACAATACTTAAATTAATGTTCGTAGTTATATTCCACCACTGTTTTTTAGCAGGAGTCGGATTGTTTTAGTTGGAAAAAAACTTGATCGTGATCTCGCGACAAAGCTCATACGACATCTTGTTTTGGGTTTTTATCACTTAAATTGGCCTATTTTACTTCCATATTGATTGTGAACTTACAAGTGTATGTGACAGGTTAATAGGAAAAGACCAGTAACGAGGTTTCATTATATGGGGGGAATAAAGTTAGTTAAATCATTTTGTTGGCAAAGGTTGGGAAATTGCTGAGTCCTTAACATTTTTACTTCATTCCAGAAACCATTTTTGGATGAGGCGTCACTTTTTCAAACTGAGTGCACATCTTGTTCTGGCATGAAACTATTCATTTTGATCCACATTCATCACTCTCCAGGTACCGAAGACATAATTAATTTTTTTGTCATGAGAATCAGGTGATATGGATGGGTGTTTAATGCGACTACGCCAATAATTCATCTTTCATTAGAGCAATGAAGTGAAAGAATTACATGAATTCTAAGGCTGACACATGCATGATTAAAACTGGGAAGAAAATCATTTGTTTCCCTTCCAGGTGCTCTGTGAGGGGGGGAAAGACGTCAAACAAATCATAGTCGGAGGGTTCTTAGATTAAGAGAGGCTGTCGGAAAACCAAAAGGTCACCATTTGAATCCCCATGTATCCATAAACAGACATGCAAGCAAGATGACCCTTTTTGGCACCGTAAGTAAACCTGAATGTGAGTGTCGGCTAAATGTAGATTTAGTTAGACATAGTCATAGACATAGTTCTTCCATTGAAGGCTCTGAAAACATTTGTTGATGAATTGGTTTCTTACTGTGAGCGATGGGGTCCTACCTGAACACAAAATGTTCTTCCAAAGATAGAAAAGTTTGGAGAGATTTCTGCACTTGTGTTTTGGTGTGCTCCCGTGTGCTCTGGCTCTAAAAGAATAAAGGAACTTTTGAGTCTTGACAAAAAAAAAAAAAAAAAAGTCTCAGGAACTTTTGCTAACTTTAGTCCTAACTTTCTAACATTACAGAGCAATACACGGGTTCAAAACAATGGTACAATTGGTAAAAAGCTACATTTGTAGTTTGTACTGAAAGAACATTTGAACAATGTCTCTCTTGGATAATTTGTGTGTCTGTGTGTGCGTGCGTGCGGGGGTGGGTGTTTTGGACTTGGATTTCAATCTGTATTGGTCTCATAGGCCCCAAAATCACATTTCCGTAAAAGTCGTGACAGTTACATTTCAGTAACACTTAAATGCGTCTCAGTGAAATGTCGTCATATTAGCAGGAAGCCTACCACAGCACAAGGTTGATGCACAAAGAGACATTGAATGTGCGTCTTGTTCCGCCCTCCTGAAGCTGCACTAATAAATACCTCTGCGTTAACAATGGATGAAATGACTGTGTGTGATATGAAAGCTGTTGCTTAAGTGACATCCCACCGAAAATGATCACAAATGCTGCAGTTCCCCGAAGCTCTACGGACCGTTTTGGTTTAATGGCCCTCAACTTTATTGTTTTGGTTCATTCTCACCACTCTCATCAGTTTTGCTTGTTCCTGTTTTTAACGAGGAAGCTCTACATGGTGGAGCATTTAGCGACGAAAGAGCCAGACATTTCCCTCCGGTGTAAGCAGAGTCCAAAAGTAGAGTAAAAAAATTGGACTTACTATCATCGGGTGACCAGAAATATGACGCGGGATGAATGTGAATGTTGCTCCGTGTCTGCTGATGTCTAAGCAACAGTTTACAAACACATTAACAACGTTAAAAGGTGATAATATATAAGTGTTTCCTTAACTGCCAAGTAGGGCAACAGGGGGATATTGCAATTAATACAGCTTTAAGAAAGCACTGTAACTAAATGAATCATTAAATGAACGTTTCTTACTGAGTGAAATAAAACCTCCTTGTTTAATATATTGTGTCCATGTACCGACATCGTTATTCTTTTGTCAGGGAGGATTTTTTTCTCAGAAATCATCCACCTAAATTTAAACTTCAAGCTTCAAATGTTTGCTGTTACATCACGGTGGCTCCGTCTTTATAAGATCCCTGCAACAGTGTAGTTTATAGTTTCATAATCTGCATGTGTGCAAAAGCTGGTTGTGTTTATATAGAATTGTGCGGTTCATTAAACACCCTCTCTTTTGTTTTGAAGAAATCATATTTTCACTCCTTATTTCATGATTAAAATAGTATCTGTAAATCAGTATCTGGATACGGTCTTTTAAACAACACATTCAATTAAAGCTGCTTCAAATGCTATATGTAATCTGTGGTTTGTGTCACTGCAATCATTCAAGGATCTGAGTAAGCAGGGGACGTGGCAGAATACAAGATAAACTTGAAACGCTCAAATGAATGAAAGCTTTGTCCAGAAATCTGGAAACTCTGAGAGGAAAAAAAAATCACATGTTTGACAATTTAATTACAATGTGAAACAGGTCATTGTTTTTGCTTAAAAAAGGGGGAAGATTTTAGGTATCAAGACAGAGGGGTTGGTTCCGGAACATGTTGTTCTGGCTTCATAATTCAATTAACTCAATGTTATTTAAATAAGACTATGAGCAATTTCTTCCATAAACAACAGAACATTCTGGTTGTCAGGGTTATTCAGAACAGACCAAAAGCTCAACACGGAGGAAAGTTTACAAATGTAACAGCTGTGTGTTTTCCAGTTGCTCAGATTCATTGACTCCTGCTCTCAAAAGGCATCCAACACATGCTCATACATTTAATGTTCACGTAAAAGTGTCTCCACAGCCCAACATTGATGTAATGGAAGGTAAACCCATTAAAAACATTTTTATTTGTGGAATAGTTTACAAAATTTTTAGTATCTCAGTAAGTGTGGATTTTACTGGGGTTTTTTTTTTTTTTTTGGAGTTGCCTCCCACTTCATTTTGTGACTGAATTTATGCACTTTTTTTAGCCAGTCATAAATCTCTATGACCTAGATTCCCAGAGTATATGCTGAGGGGTTTAGCCAGTACTGTAGTATCCCAAGGATGAAAGAACAGGTTATTTAAAGGCAACAGAGAATGTAAATTAAAGCCTTTAGTGATGCAGATTTTTGGGGGGTTTCATCTTGGAGATCCTCCTCCACAAAAAAACACACCCGCTCACATCCCTGTGGATAACCTAACACCCGAGTAAACCTCCCAACTCACAACAAAGAAGCACTGGTCATTGTTTTAACCCTTAACACCTGGTGTGGGAGCCTCGGTGTCTGGTACAGATTAGCCATCGGGTCAGATGGCTGATCCAATGTGAGAGTCAAATGTAGTGTGATATTTAAACTAACCGGGGGAAAAAAACACATTTTAAGAATTTATTTTCCTCTGGCACCAAGCTGCAACCAGCACCTGGTTGTTTCTGAGAATATTTATATGTTCCACTCAGCTCTATAAGGTTGCCGCTGCGCTCTGAGCAACAAAAGCAGGTACAAAAGAGTGGAAAATGTTCTAAAATGTACAAAGGAGGCAAAGCCCAGTAAAGATGCAATTAATACCAACATGAGGATCTGTCCTTCAACCAACAAATGCGAACCCCAGGCTTTGTGATGAGCTTTTTAACTGATGCTTTTATTCCCAGACCTAATCTGACAGAGAAGGATTAATGACAAAATCATGCCCAGAATCATCAAGATGCCAAATCCAAACGCAGTCCCCATGAGTGAGTTCGAAACTCTGTCCAACCACGTCATAATGTATGTCATGCACGGTGTCGAATATATCTCACGTTCATCCAAAATCGTGCAGTTTCTCAAACGTTCCGTGCAGTTGCAAGAGTTGGGAACCGTTGCCGAGTTTCCCCAATCGAGATGTCCAACAAAGAAACCGCAACAGAACCCGGTCCTTTCCACTTTCTGAAACATATCCTGAACTTCCTTCGGCTGTTCGCTCAGCGGAAGCAGCTCCTTCATGTGTTTCCTCACCATCTCCTGGGCAGATGCAGTTCTTGATATGGCTCCCAACACTCCCACGGTCACCAGCGCGAGGAACATTACCAGCAGGCCATGGAAGAATATGTCCAGCAGGCAGCGGTTCTCTCGGATTGCGCCACAGAAACCCAGGAAGCCAAAAGTCAGAGTCATGGCACTGATAAATATTAGGAGGCTTATGGCCGGGAGAAGTTCATCAGTGATGCGGTAGTCTGCTGGGTTGCTCCTCATGTGTACGGAGAAACTGAGACTAACGATTCCACTCACAAAAAACAAAAAGTTGAAAGTGAAGAGAAGGTATTTGATGAGCTTGCTGACCGCCATTGTTCCAAGAGTTCCAACTCCACCATCAAGCAACATGAGAATGTCTCTGCCACTGGGGGCTACTGCCTAAAGATGGGTGGGAACTCTGTTGGGGGGCGTGTTCAGTCCATGAGCACAATGAAAACTGACCTGAGGGTGTTGAGAAAAGTTATACAATCGCAGCACCTCCGGATGCTATCTCACAAACCCCCCCAGTGAAAATGTTGTTACTCAAATAATGTGATGGCACGGAGGGAAAAAAAGACTGTGAAGCAAATTCATTAGAATATAGGAAATAATAACAATGAAATAGTTAAATCAAATGTTTAATTTCTTTCAAATATTTTATTCCTTCTCATGTGGCCTTATGGAAATCCAATATACATTGAAGTGGTAAGAAATACAGAAATCACCATAAATCATTTTCATATGTTTTGTATGTTATATGGGTGATGCATGACTAAATAATAATGTGTATTTTATGCTATCAAGTTACATACAGTACTCTTGGGTTCAAATAGACCCCAGAGAGGTGTAACGTGTCCGTGATAAATATTACAAACTGTTTTAATACTCCAATAACACAAATTAAAATAGATTTATTTGGTAATGCTGCAAACACCTTTCAGAGATATAGAGCAGAAAAACATCCATGTTTAACATCTGAAACAGAAGTAATGTCTCGTTGTCCGCAGCTTGTCAGGTCATGTGTTCAAAAATATTTATGAACAATAGTCATAAAATTAGCAAATGTCAGCTGTCAAAGAGAAACATTTTTTGCATTAATTTCGGTTAAAGACATTTACTGTTTGTAATACGCATTATTATAGATTTCCTGGTTAGATAAAGGTTTAAATGAAGTTTTGTCACATCTCATTTACACACTCAACTTCTTTATTTTAGACTTGTCAGGAAGTCAAACTACACGAAAGGTTTTTTTCTGATGTCAGTTAACATCACAAGAAATGTCCACTCCTAATCAAATTATTGATATAAGTGGCACCCAGTGCTTGTTTAAACTGCCAGGATGGTTCTTCACCCCCCCCCCCCCTGCCCTTTCCAATGTCACATTAGGGGGAGGGAGTCTCGTCTGATCATTTCATTAACTTTACAAAAGCAACGAGCCGACATTCACACCCAAATCACGTCCTGATTGGAGCCGGGGTTTGAACTTCTCCCTTATCTCTTGTTTTTCATTCTTGAAACAACTATTCATGTCACTCTCTTTGAGTGCTCTTAAGTGCAACACAATGAATGCATTGTGCTATTATCTCCATATTTAAATTATATTGCGTCTCCCCCTCTATGATGTCCAGCCTTTGAATGTGGCTTCCAGTGTGACCGTTCTGAACAACCATAAACACTGACGTCATGTTGTATGAAACTTATTGTCTGCCTGTCTGTAATACCCTTTTCCCAGCAAAATTAGCCGGATATGCAGGAAAATAAGCGATAAACCCTTTTTCCCATTTTTTCCCATGTGAGTCTCATTTCTTTTCTGGTGTGTCACTCTCAATGTCACAAATGGAAAGCAGCGTTAGTAAACACTGTTTTTTTTTTTTTTTTTTGTCTGTTAAGATTCAGTCTTTCACATCTGTTAATATTCAGTCTCTCTTCAAAACGCCCTTGTAGAAAGGACTTTTTTTTGGGTCTTGAACTACCAAAGAATTGACTGGTACCACCTTTTAAAAATACGTAATGTTATTGAGTTCCTAACATACTTCTGGCCTCCAGGAAAAATGTGTACCTTGAAAATAAGTAAGTAGTTAATATCCTGTAAAAACTGCAGGTCTGCAAATTTAATTAGTTACATTTACAAAAACATGAGTCAAGTAAGAGATAAAGGAAGTGCTGTAAATGCATCGAATGTAAACAGATAATAAAGCATTTCTTCTTAACGGAGTAGATCGGACTATCCGGTGACTCACTCGCTGTCAACAAATTACAGAGTTGAGACCAGTTAATGACCTTGACTCATGCGTGCATCTTGTAAAGCAGAAACATCTTAAAATCTTTGGAAAGAGAGAAGCTTTTCTGTTTAGGATCTCAGGTAATTTACTAACAAACAGACTTTCTGCTTTCCATCAGAGCAGCTTGGATCCAAATTTAGCAGAACCCCACAGGCTTCCTGCTCTGCATCATCCAAGCTGCAGCTTCCCTTTATGATAAACTGTTGCTGGAGCGAATTAAGATACTCCTCTGCTGTAGCTGCGGTTTAAATACAAAGGGAGGGAAAAAAAACAGGGTATTTGAGGGTTCCCAGCTCAACACAGCAATACCTGTTGATTGACAGGTAAACGCAGTCCATCTCTCTAATGAAGCGTTGAAATGAACAGCTGATGGACAGTAAATATACGCTAATATAGATTTCCCCATGTTAAACATAATAACCGCATCCTGAGTAATCACCGACACGTTCAGTGTAAGAAATAGATTGATTACTCCTTTAATGAAAGAGTGATGACATTGCTATTTAGGGATGCTACTGATTTAACAACAGGCAGCAGCAGCAGTGATTTTCCTTTCAAATATTTTGATTACTTTCGAAACGGTATGGAAATTAGGTGCGAGGGAAATCGAAACCCATCTGCTGGTCCATCGGCAAGCTTGTATTAATGCAATGCATTTCATTATTGTATTGTAGAGTGCACATATGAGCTAATGACTGTGGAAATACTTTGTGATGAACTCCGAGTTCGTAATAGGATCTCCTTCCTGTAATCTATTCTGCTCATGTGATGCATTATATTGAAACCGATGATAAAGGCTAGATATAGTCATAATCAAGCTTCCGTGGGTGAGGATAAATGCAAAGAAAGCTATGAGTGCATACTATGAACACCAATGTGGCTAAAAACAGCGTGTCACATGTCACACCCCCCTCCCTCCCGCAGTTTCCTGCCTGTCTCGTCACTGTCAAACTGTCCAATAAAAGGTAAAAAGAAGACGTATGTGTTGAAGCAGAAAAATAACAAGAAAAATCTCTTTTACCCTCTCTGCACCTGTCCTTTCCACTTCACAGTTGTACAACAATAATTTACAAAAAAAAAAAAAAAGAACCTGCATGGGGATTCAAACAAAACAATCGTCTTTTGTCTTATTTTGATGCCTCTTGAGAAATAATGCAAACTTTAAAAAGAAATCACACAAAAGGACTATTTAGCCCATGATTTATTTAGATGTTTAAGATATTCAAAACATCCTATCGCTGATACCACTGAATGTGTTATATAAGTTGTTGTTCAGAGATGGTGTAATGGATGAGACTCATCTGGACCTCCACATTATGTCTCCATAATGGATCCAACTCTACAAAGCCAATAAAACTCTCACACTTACTGCTGCTTTGATATTCAAGCAGTAATGCGTCTTTGTTGCTGTTACACAGCTACACAAACTCAAGAGACGTTATGATTTATTTTCTCACATCTGTTGGTCCATCTGACAAATCGATGCCTCACAGTAGCAGCAACATAGCAGCTAACTACGTGTTATTTTCTGTCAACCTTTTGTCTGATTCACTCTCAACACCAGCACCTACAGAAGACCGAATACACGGACAGTATTTCAGCTCTTTGCTGGAGTTTCATCTTTCAGTGACTCACCTATTTTCTGCCCCCTTTTAGCTACAGAGCAAATCTGTTGTCAATGAAGAAAATAATATCTCGTCATAAACCTCTATCTCAACCTTTATTATTGCAGTATGTTGCACTGTGTTCTTTTACCAACTCTGCACTCTGCACTTGTTTTATTGTTTTATCACTCATGTATTACTATAATAATATA